>CAUYRB010100169.1:0-34693 GCA_963574695.1 Propithecus perrieri
CCCCTCTACTCCAGGTAAGAGCACAGATTCCTTCCTTAGACAGCATCTACTCCAATATTTTCATGGCCCAAATGAGGAAACCAGACCCAGAGAAAGTATCCAGCCTGAGCAAGAGCGAGACCCCGTCTCTACTAAAAAAAATAGAAAGAAATTAGCTGGACAACTAAAAATATATAGAAAAAAATTAGCTGGGCATGGTGGCGCATGCCTGTAGTCCCAGCTACTCGGGAGGCTGAGGCAGGAGGATCGCTTGAGTCCAGGAGTTTGAGGTTGCTGTGAGCTAGGCTGATGCCACAGCACTCACTCGAGCCAGGGCAATAGAGTGAGACTCTGTCTCAAAAAAAAAAAAAAGATGTAAATGTTAGATGTAAAATGCTTAATGGAGGAAAATATATCTGTGGACAACTTTGTGCACACAACTCTCCTAGCTCAAACCGTACGGGAGAAACAAACCTGGATTACCTCGAGGTGCAGTCTTGTTGTCTGACACCACGGTGGCAAGGAGAGGAGAGGTTTCCGGCATTTGACCACAAAGGAGCCCCTGCCAACACCCGAGGAAAACACGGCCACCCCGAGGGAGCAGTGGGCAAAGGAAACGGAAGGGCCACTTGGGGAGACGGGGCGTCGGGGCAGCTAACCTTCCGAGATGTGACGGGGCAGGTGTCAGCTGTGCTGGGAACAAGGCCTGGGGACCTGCAGGGTGCTGGCCTCACAAGGCGGCTGCGGGCGCCCACCCTGCCGGGTGACGGGCCGGGACGGATGGGCTTCTCTCCGCGTAGCTGGGAGTCCTGGGGCTGCAGCCATCGGGACGGACAGGCGGGCATGGAGGGCGGCGGGGTGGCCTGAAAGGAGCCGGCGTGGCATAGGGCAAGCCGGGCAGACCGGGACAGCAGCCTCCGGGAGAGGGCGAGGAGTATGGAACCAGGCGAGGGAGCTGAGATTGCTAAGAGGAGCTGAAAAACGGTGACAGAGCCACGGGCCACAGGGCCATGAGGCCGAGGGTGCTGCTAAGCCCGATGCTTCCCAGAGGATCTGCTGAGATCGGGAATGCTGGCAACCCAGGCACCCGGAGCAGGGCCTGGAAGCTTCTAGTACTTGGAGTTGGTAGCTCCCCTTCCCTCCTGTCTGCCTCCCTCCAGTTCATCTGGGGGCTGAGCAGCAAGGACCCCGCTGTGGCAGGCAACGGGGACCCAGCCTCCTGCAGCTCAGGGGCCCTGGTGAGAGCCTCGGGGAGGTGGCGGGTGGGCGGTGCCCCTCCGTCCATGGCTGCTCTCTTCGACGCGGTACCCAAGGGGCTTGACCCAGGGAAGCCCCTGCCATGCTGGCCCAAGGGCCCAGGCCAGCAGGCCTGGAGCCTGAAAGGTGTTCCTGTGACTCATTTCTGTGCGTGACGTGGGTGCCCCGGGCACCGGGATCCTGCCCTCGCGGTGCCCTGAGCCCCCTGCCTCCATGGGCCCAGGCCTGGGCGGCCGGAGCTCCCTGGAGAGCAGGTCAGGATGCTCCGCAGAGCTCGTCCCACGGGGCCCACGGCACGGGGCCCAGGCAGGGTGGCCAGCGCCAGACGGTGGTAACCATCACGGACAGCATCCGTGGCCAGTGACATTTATGGCGCCCCAGGGGCATTTTCCGTGCCAAATAGCTCACCAGGGCCCACACGTGGAGGATGAACACGTGAAATCGAGGACGACGTGGGGGGTTGTAAAGGTTTTATGACGGGGCGTCTGGGCCGAGTGGTCCACGGGGTGGGGGGTGGGGGCCCGGCTCTTCCCAGGCTTCCTTGGCTGCCCCCAGTGGATGCCTGCGTCCCTCTCTGCCAAGTATGTGACTCCCCGTGCGGGAGCGGCCGGCTGGATCCCCCAAGCCTGCCCCACCGACGACCTGCAGGGCCCAGCGTGCCTGGCGGGGCGCAGAGACCCCATCCTGACTTGGTGTATGCGTGGTATTCTGGCACTGGTACACAGTGGTGCTCAATGCATGCTCGTGTGTCAGATGGAATCAGAGAAGGGGGCAGCTGGGCAGCCCACTCCCAAGGAAGTCCCTGAAGAGGCCCAGGAGGAGGGCCTGATGTGCTTGGGTGTGGGGAAGGCGCTCCGCCCGCCCAGAGGGGGCGGGAGCCGGGATGAGTGCCAGAGGGGAGGAGGGGCCTGGCTCCCCTGAGGCCCAGAGACGCGCAGGGTCCGACCCCAGAGCCTGTGTGCACAGGTGCCCCGCTGGTCCCTGCAGCCCCAGGGCTTGGCAGGGCGGGGCAGGGGCTGGTGGGGACGGACATCCCCGGCCCCCAGCAGAAGGGCAATCCCTGGGCGCTGCCCCCGCCTGACCTCCAGCTGACCCGTGGCTCCCAGAGCGTGCCCTGCCGCTGCCGCCAGGGCCTGCAGGGTGGGACGCTCCCTGTCTGCCCCCAGAACACACAGTACCCCCACAGAGGGGGCAGGGCCAGGGTCCCACGAGACCCAGCCCAGGCAGGACCCAGCCCCACCCTTGGGGGCTGCCAGCTAAGCCAGGCCTGAGCTCAGGGGCCGGGAAGTCACGGGGCTGCCCCGGCCTCAGGAGGACAGTTCCTGAGCAGCTGGGTCTGGGCCGCAGCCACGAGGACATGCTCCAGCAGGCGCCGGGAATGCAGGGCCGCGCGGCCAGCTGCGCGCCTGCGGCCGCCCTCCCCAACCCGGACTGAGTACTGCTGACACGCCACGGTCACGGCCACCGGGGAGGGCAGGGGCAGAGCAGGCACCGGCTCAGCAGGGCCTCTGGCCCCGCCAGGCCTGTGACCACAGCGATGCCCCCAGACCCCAGGGCGGGGCCACATGTGCTTGGTCTTGCCCCCACCAGCTTTCTCCCTGATGCGGGGTCCCAGAAAGCTGGGGTGCGGCTTCCCGGGCCAATCACCCTGCCCAACCGTCTGTGCCTGCCGAGCTCTGGCCCCTGTGGCCAGCATCCCCGGCCACACCCTAGCAAGACCCTGAAAGTCTGTCTGGACCACCCTGGCCTTATCTGTCTGTCAAAATCCCATCACAGGGCCGGGCGCGGTGGCTCACGCCTGTAATCCTAGCACTCTGGGAGGCCGAGGTGGGAGGATCGCTTGAGGTCAGGAGTTCAAGACCAGCCTGAGCAAGAGTGAGACCCCCGTCTCTACTAAAAATAGAAAGAAATTAGCTGGACAACTAAAAATATATAGAAAAAAATTAGCCGGGCATGGTGGCACATGCCTGTAGTCCCAGCTACTCAGGAGGCTGAGGCAGGAGGATTGCTTGAGCCCAGGAGTTTGAGGTTGCTGTGAGCTAGGCTAACGCCATGGCACTCTAGCCCGGGCAATGCAGTGAGATTGTGTCTCAAAAAAAAAAAAAAATCCCATCACAAATGACTCTAGCGTGCTGCCTCCTCCTGCGGGCAGCCTGCCGGGATTGCCTGCCCAGCCAAGGTGCCCATTGCCAGTGGGAACATTTCTGCCCTGGACAGGGTGCCCTCAGGGACAATGCCCACCTTGTCTGGGCCTTTCTGGGGTCTGGGTGGGCTGCCCATGAAGAGCCCAGTGCATCTGCCCAGCTGGGTCTCGCATATGGAATGGAGGCCCAATTCCCTCCATTTGCAGCCTGAGAGGACCAGGGGCTGGCTTGGCTGCCTGGAGCCCAGGAGGAAAGTAGATGGGGTCTCGGGGGACCCAGCAGCCCGGCAGACCACGCACCTTTCTGGACGGCTGCAGGGGCAGCGGGAGGAGCAGTGGGGTTGGGGCATCTCTGCCCTCTAAGTGCACTGCCCCGTGGACTCCGGTCTTAATGGTTCCCAGGGCCTGCAGAAGAAAGGCTTGGGGCCCTGCCCTCCCCCCCGAAAGACGAGCGGATTCTTGTAGCATTAGGACTCTTTTCCACAAGACTGACACAAAAAAGAACACCATCGGCACAACATAACTGCGCAGGACTCGGTGGGCTCCCTGCCTGCTTGAGACAGGGGGCTGGGGAGGGGCCGGGAAATGGAAGGTTGCGGACGCGAAGGCAGGAACTCAGAGCAGGGACGGCGCTGGATCCAAGGATGGGGTCGGGTGTGGGGCGCGGAGCACTCTAGGGGGTCCTGAGGGCCAGGCAGCGCCGGCTGGGGAGATGCGAGAGGGACAGAAACAGGATGGTGAGAGGACATGTGGGCCCAGGTCACCTTATATACAGGGGACACTGAAGGGCATAAACATATGGCCCTGGGGGGGTGGGACGTCCCGGCTGTGGGTGTCAAGGTTGTGCCGTGGCACAGAGGGTGGCCGCGCATCTCAGCCTGAGGAGCACCTGGGAGCCATCCTGGGGCTTGGCCCGGAGTGTGGCAGCCGGAGCTGCCTCTTCCTGTCCTCGGAGCCTGCCCACGCTGAGGCTGTGGAGGTCGGGGACAGAGTCGTGGACACCAAGGCACAGGCAGGACATCCCCGAGGGCAGCCGTTCTGGAAGGGTTTGTGGGCTGCCTCTCTCCCTCCCTCCCCAGCCTCTCTCTCTCTCTCCCCCCGGCTGCCCTCACATTCCTGGCCCTGGATACAGGGAGCTTCGCAACAACAGAGCATCACGCGAGCCGCGGCCCCGCCATGGTCCTGGCCACGCAGCCCAGAGGAAACCATCTGGAGATGGGCGTGGAAGGAGGTATATGGGCGGTGGGGGAGAGAGAGGGGCTGGGCCCAGGCTGATGCCCCCAGCAAGGGGAAGGATAGGTGACGGAGGGCCCTGAGGAGCTGCCTTCGGGATGGGCAGGGGTGAGCCCGGTGCCACCTGGGGGAGGGGGCATCGCTCCAGGGCTGGCCGAGAGCTGCTCGTGCTCCCTGCAGAGGGGCAGTGCACGCCCTGAGCCTGGGCAGCGCTGGCTGCCGTGTGTGGGGGTCGGCCTGTGACCCACCCGTCACGCCTGCGTCAGAGCCCCTCCCTCCCCGCCTGGTCACTCCCCTCAGGACCCTCCCTCCCTCTCTCTCCCCCACCCCTCACGACACCTTGTCCCAGCGTCACCTGACAAACACGTTATTTGTAAGAGGTGACCTTGTGTGCAGGAGCATGTGCACGTGTGTGCTGCATGGGAATGTGTGCGTGCATGCGTGTGCCTGAGCACGTGTGCGCGTGTGCAGGAGTCAGACACCACGTGCGTGGGACCTGAAATCTCTGAAGGGAGAGGGAGGTGAGGACATCTGTGCCTGCAGATGGGGACACAGGTGGGCTTCTGTGCCACCACCCTAGCCTCCTGGGTGACACATTGACCTCCGTGGTGTCCCAGACGCTGGAAACTGTGTTCCCAATTCACCTTTCAGGGATTCACCTGTCTGCCGGGTCACAGGTCCACCACGCCACCACCACACACACGCCCGCCTGACTCCGCCCGCTCCGCCGTCGGCATCCGCGCCTTCATCTGCCCACGCTTCGTCCGTCTGTCCATCCATCCTCTCTCTGTGCACGGGTCTGCCCAGCGCCTGGGCTTGGGTCCCCGTGGGCTCCCACAGACGGAGCGTCCTCCACCCACCCCACATGGCTCTGTGTGAGGCTGCATGGCTGTGGATGTCCCTACACGTGAGGGTGTACATCCGTGACGGGGAGAGGGCATGGGCATGCGTGGCTTCATAGTTCCACCTGGCTTCATGGTTCTGCATGTGGTGCCCCGGCCTGTGGGCAGCTGCGCGGCTGCGTGTGTGTCTGTGTGTGTGCTGGGCGTGCACCGCCCCATGTAGGCCTTGCAGCAACCCCAGAGGAGGGCAGTGGCTTGCATCCACCTGATAGGTGGGGAAACTGAGGCACCACAAGGCTCGTGATGTGCAAGGTCCGTGATTCTGGTCCCTGGTGCCAGAAAGGCTGGGGACCGCTGCCTCAGGGCACCCCGCATCGTGGGCTCGTGTACTGACACTCTCCGTGCTGTGTGCATGCCTGGGGCTGGCAGCGTGTGGGTGTGAGTGCATGCTTCGTAAACGTGTGCATCACGGGTGCGTGTGTTGCAGCACCCTGAGCCGGGGCGCCAGGGCACCCAGGCCTCCCTCCGCACTGCCAGGCTCTCGGACACCCGCCCGCCACCCCACCCGCTCCCCTCCTCCTGTGGAAAAATCTGATAAGCTCAAGAGAAATTCCACTCCCCGACAGCGTTTCAAAGGGACAGATTTAGTTGTCTACGGTTCAGGAGAAGAACATCCAAGACGTGGTAGGAGATAAGCCCGGTTCCCTTCACCTCCCTCTGTGTTTTGTCCTCATTGTTTCCAAGTCAGGCCGTGAATGTCTGAGAATCGGGATCGGGTACAGCTGAGACAGGGCAACTACGGCCCCCACTGGAGGAACCTCCTGGGCCGGGTCTGAAGGGGCAGACATTTGGGGACCTCCTATACTCCCCTAGCCCCTGAGTGTGGCCTTGAGGGTCTCTGGCCATCTGGGTGGGAGCTGGGTGGAGGTGGAAGAGGAGTCAGAGGAGGCTTCCTGGAGGAGGAGGTACCCGCTGGGTTTGTGGGCTCAGCCTCAGGAAGCCACACATGCCAGACAGGACCTCAAGGCCCAGGTCCCCCCACTCTGCACCCTTCTCCTGGGCATTTCCTTTCTTGTCCTGGCCGCAGGGGCTCTGGACCCAGCAGGGTGGCAGCCAACCACTGCCCACCCCCCAGCGAGGACAGGATCACTGTGGGATGCAGCCAGCCCCGGAGGTGGGGGTCCCTGGCCTGGGAAACTCACTAAACAGCGAGAGTCCTGGGGCCCTTTCTTGGTGGGCCAGGCCCAGAGGCCCAGACCCCAGATGGCCCTTGGGGGTCTGTGGAAGGGATGGACCCCCGGCTGCTGCAGCCTCCTAGTCTACTGGCCCTTCTGCCCTCCCCAGACCCCAAAATGCCAGCCCTCTCGTGTCACCGGCTGGGCTCCCTGCAGACTGCACCAGTGGGTCAGAGACTTCCCCGTCCTGGCCTGAGATGGGGCCGTTGGGTGGCCAGTCCTGTGTCATCTTTGCATCTGAATGCCGCCTGTGTCTGAGCCCCCACCTCTCTACCGGCCAGAGACCGACCTGGAGGTGGCTCCCTGAGCCTGGAGGGCGATGAGGCTGGCCAGCTGGGCCTGTGCCTGAGGCCAGTCTGGGAGGGCTGCAGGGAGGAGGTGGTGTGAGGGAGAGTGAAGAAGGGCAGGCCAGCAGTGACAGCTTTGGGGAGCCTGAGGGCAGGGGAGCCAGCCATCAAGGCGTAGAAGTTGTTTTTTCCGGTCGCAAGCAGTGCGTGCTGCTGTGGACGGCAGAGACGCCAGAGAAGAGAGCAGTGAGCGCTCTGCCCGCCCGCCGCCCTCTCCCCGCGCATTCCCGGAATTCCTTCCCAGTCTCCCTTCTGGGCCGGGTGGGAACCAGGCGCTCCCAGCGCCCCCTGTGGCTACTCCGTCTGCAGCGCGGCTCTGCGGGCTGCGCGGCCACTGGCGCTCCTGGTCTTGGGTGGGGCCAGAGCGGCTGTCTGTGTCCCTGCGCGAGGCGCCCAGCACTCCCTTTGGGCTTCCTGACAACAGAGAGAGAGAGACAGGGAGAGAGAGACAGAGACAGAGAGACAGAGAGATGGAGCGAGAGGCAGAGACAGAGTCAGAGACAGAGACAGAGAGAGCCCCCCGGAGCATGTGGGAGCTGGGCCCCCTTCTGCAGGGACCCTGAGATCCCCCCACCATCGCCACCCCTGTGTCACAAGGGCCCCCAGCCCGAGGGCCCCCCGGTGGGAGGTGCAGAGCGGTGAGCAGGACTGAGGTGCAGCTGTGGCTGCTGCTGCGTTTCTACGGGAGTGCGCGGCTCAGGGTCAACGCAAACGCCTCCGGGACCAGAACCTGTCTCTGGAGGTCTGGCTGACCCAGGAGCGCCCGGCCCCTGAGAGGGAGGCCGGGGCTGGGGTGCAGGCCAGGGGGATGGGAGTGTTCACTGAGAGGTCCCCCTTGGGTCCCTAGTCACACTGCAGGTGGCCCAAGAGACACAAATTGTCCCTGAGCCAGGCCAGACCCCTGCCTCAACCACTTAGCCCCTGATGAGGCTCCCTTCCCTCCCTGGGCACCGTGGGGCCGGTGGAGGGGAGGGCAGAGGGGGTGGGTGCCCGAGGCCTGGAGGTGGGGTGCCCTGGGGCTTCCAGGGGGGCCTCCCGTCTGCCTCTGCCCCACCTGCCCACCCAGAGCCTCCAGGACCCAGCCCCCGCTCTCAGTGCCAGGGGTGGGCCCTGCCCAGCCAGCCTCCTCTGTCCCTCTGTGTGAGCAGGGCCAAGGCCCCAGCCTGGCAGGAGACCCTCCGATGAGCAGGCGCCCACGCCCGCGAGGACCCCCACGCGGGTGGCACCTCTAGCTCAGCAGCTCCTCGAAGATTCGTTCTACCGGCTGGCGGGGCCGGCCAGGGCTGAGGCTTTGCAGAGGTTGGTACCTGGCTTTTCTCAGGACAGTCCAGGAGGGCTTCAGAGGAGGGTCCTCCAGGCTGCAGAGGGCGCAGCGGGCAGTGGGCTCCAGGCCACTTCCCTGGTGGGGGGGAGTGCAGCCAGCTGCCGCCGGAAGTGCAGGAGAGACGGCTCCCAGGGTAAGGGGTCTGGCGCCCTTCAAATCCTGCTGTCACCGAGGGCGCACGCTTGGTCCTGCCCCTGCACCCCCCGGGGTGGGGCATCCACCCACGGACGACCCCCGACCCAACCCAGGAGGGACCCACGACACACCTCCAGCCTCCCCTTCCATGCACCTGTCACCCTGTCACGGGGCAGCCCCGTGCCCCTCAAACTTTCTCTGTGCCAAAAGCCGGGGTCCTCACTCACCCACGCTGCTGACGGGGCCCTTCACCCCAGGGCAAAGGCTGGCGGCCTGTCACCATGGAAACAGCTCCTGACTGTGAGGATGGCCTCCCCCTCCATGTGATGTGGCCACACCCGGCAGGTCCAGGTGGCGGGGCCCAGCAAGGACTTGGTTTCGCTGGGGGCCTACAGAGTCACGTCCCCGGCCAGTTGCTCGTGGCCAAGAATCCTCACCTGGCTTCTCCTTTGCAGCTGGCCGCACGGGGCAGTGTTCCACGAAGTCAGTGGCCCCATTCCCCCGTGGGACCAAGGTTCCAGCCCCTGCAGACCCTCGGAGAGTGGTGATGCCAGCAGGTCACCACACGGCCAGGTGGCCACCTCGGTGTTCCCGTGGATTGTCCCGTGGATTGCTGGCAGGCCGACGCTGCTGTCTCCCAGCACACGGCAGGGCAGGGCTGGCGTCCAGACATTGCAGGCCAGGAGGCGCCCATCCAGCAGAAGGCGGGACCTGTGTTCCCAGCCTCAGTAGCCCCGTCTGTAAAGAGGAAAAGGGGCTTGCTCCTCCAACCCTAACTAAAGTTTTTCCAACTTGAAGGCAGAATCAAGGGCGTGCTGCACCCCCAGAGGAGATGGCGTGACGGGGATTTTTGTCACCACAGCAACCGCTGTCTGCTGCACCCTCAGCACTGCTTGCATGGGACGTCCCCAGCCTCGCCTCTGTCCCCTGCCACCCACCCGCCCTGCTGTAGCCCGAGATCGTGCCCAATTCAAGGGCGGTGCTCCCCTGCGACACAGCTCCTGGCCGCGGGGACCCCCAGAGCGGCTGCCGCCTGTCTGTGAGATCCTGCAGCCCGGTGCATATGGCAGGTGCACGGGGACCTTGTGGGGTGTCCCTCCCACAGGACAGCCCCAGGCCGTCCCCTGCAAAGCTGTGGGGCCTCCGGGGTCAGGAGCTCTCCTGACACCGAGTAGGTGGGGGCCTGCCTCCCGTCTGACCCTACACGCCCGACGCAGGGTCCCCCAGGGCTTGGGCCCAGATGCAGCCGCCCCGGCCGGGCTCTCCGCCTGCTCTCGGCCGCCACCGAAACGTGTGTTATTTCACCTGCTGGATCCTGGCATTCCAGGGCAGGGCCGAGGAAGGCTGTAAAAATGTTGCAGTAACCTATATATTATTTTTACGCCGGTGCTTAACACGGCGTCTTTGACACATGTGCGGGAGCCCGTTGTAAATCAGGCCCGGGTCCGCCCGCGCGCCCACGCAGGGGGTCTCCGGGCCTCTTGCACATGTGCTCGCGCCCTTGGGGCTGGCGTGGGGTGCAGCTGCCGGCTGTGTCTCCACCTCCCACAGAGCGTCCCCCCCGCCCCCTCGGAAAGGCAGGGAGGCTGGGCCGGGAGCACCAGGCCAGAGACCCCAAGGCCAAGCCCCGCCGACGTGACGCGTGTGAGCGTCGCTCAAGCAGCAGCCGGCCTCCTCCTCCACTCCGCCGCAGCCTCTGCCTGGCCGGGCCAGGAGGACTGTCCCCGTCCGCCCCAGCTGGGCCTGGCTTCTCAGTGTCCCGAGAGGCCGGAGTCAGGGCCACCGGCTGTACCCGGGACAGACAGGGATGTCACGTCTCCAGAACTCCAGGAGCGCCTGTGGTTCAGTCCTGTGACTGAGGGAGCCGGAGCTCTCACCAGCAATTTTTGAGCCTCAGTTTCCCCATCTGCACACCACCCGCCGCTGAGCCATATGGCTGAGGGGGGCCGAGGAGAGAGCAATTTTCCCCTTGGGTGGCCCCCACTCTGGACAGGGATGGATGGACGTGGTGGGCTGGGGACCCCTAGTTTTCCTGACCTGCCCTGACCTGCAGAAAGACTTTGTAGGTGGCCCCTGGACCCAAGGACCCCCAGTCAGGGCAGCCTGTGCGCCGTGGGGTAGAAAGCCCGGCCTTCTGCCTCTGTGGGCCCCCCTTGCCCCCGACGTGGGGATGGGTCTGCATCCCACCCTCTTCTGTCTGCTGTGGGAGCGGGGAGCCCCCACCCCGGCCGGGGTGTGAGGGGATGGCCAGTCCCTATGGTTGCCCCAGAGGGCACGTGGGCAGAACATGTGGCCCTGAGCTCCAAAATGTTTCTGAGTTGTGCCTGTGTGCCTCCGTGGGCCTGGGGCAACCCCCTGCCGCGGTGGCAGGTCACACCCACTGGTACCCGGGAAATCGCCGGTTGGAGGGCTTTGAGGGTGTGAGTTCTGGCTGCATAATGAACCACCCGAAACCGAGCGACTGCACACAGTGATCAGCAGCCGCTCACCAATGATTAATAATCATTTGCTGCCTCTGTGGTCACTGTGGGTCAGGATTTGGGGACGGCACGAGGTCTGGCTTGGGGCTCTCATGCGTGTGACTGCCAGGTTGGGGCCGGCTGTTGGCCAGGGCCTCAGTTTCTCCACATGTGGGTCTCTCCACAGGGTTGCTTGGGTGTCCTAACAGCGTGGCGGCCGGTGGTCCACAGATGAAGGCCAGAGCCGCGACGTCTCGGTGAGCCAGCCTCAGAGGCCACGCGCTCCCCTTCTGCCTCCCTCTGCAGGTCCCATGGGCCACCCCTGACCCCAGCAAGCTGAAGTCTCCTAGAGAAAGCCTCATGTTTCGAGTCCGGCGGGGTGGCTGGGGAGCTCTCCTTGCCTGGGACTTCCAGACCGGGTGCTCTGGACACACGCATGGACGCCTCGAGGCCAGGGGCGGAGGGAGGGATTCTCCACTGTTTGGAGAGAGTCCTGGTTCCGGGGTGGGGGGGGATACAGCCTGGGAATGGGGAAGCGGCTGGGTCCTGGGGACACCCTGTGAGCCTTCCTCCTGGCTCACCAGCCCCTCCAGTGGGGTCTAGCCTGGGCGGGACTGCAGGGGCCGTGATCGGGAAGAGGAGCTGGAGGTTCTGGCTGGCAGGGGCTGTTTCCTAGTGGGGGTCCTGGGGAGGGGCCTCTCCAGCACGTGGCTGGCCCTGGCCCTGAGTGAGTGAGGGTCTGCGGCTCAGAGGAAAGTAAGCCCTAAGAGAGAAGCCGGCCCCCGACTCAGCCGGCTGGAGAGAGGCTGCGTGGCAGCTCTGGTCAGGACCCCGGCACCCGGCTCTCCCCTGCTCTGCCCCGCGCCCCTCCCAGACATCAGTCCCTGAGCCCCCTCTCGTGTGCAGCAGGGACCTGCGGGAGGGAGGGCAGTGGTGTGGGGGCATCTCAGGCTGAGGGGCTCCTGTGTGAGCCTTCCCAGGCTCCTGGGCACGTGGGGTCGTGCGGCCGGGCGAGGGCACGGGGCTGGCGGATAACGCTATCTGTGGCTGGGTGAGAAGAGGAGGCCCTATCGGTGCTGGCGGAAGGACAGGGCTCCTCTGGGAGATAACGGGCGACGGCTGGCAGTGACACCTGATAACACAGCCCCCACTGTAGAGCCAGCCCAGGACCTTCTGCCTGCTGGAGCCCCACTCCCTGGGCCATGCACACCTGGGCTGTGGACACCTGGCCTTGGATACCTGGGCCATGGACACCTGGGCCATGGACACCTGGCCTTGGATGCCTGGGCCATGGGGACCTGGGCTGTGGACACCTGGGCCTTGTATAGCTGGGCCATGGGTACCTGAAGCCTGGGACAATTGCCTGGGTGTCTGGCTAGTCCAGGCTTGGTGAGGTTGCAGGGTCTCGGGCTGGGGCCTGCCCGCAGGGGTTTGCTGGAGCTGCCCGTGTGGTGGTGGTTGGGCAGTGCTCAGCTCTGCAGGAAAAGCATGAACACCATAAACACAAGGCTGCACTTCAGAGCAAGTGTCCAGGTGCTTCCAGTGCGTGTCCCTTCTGCACACACGCCCCCGCGGTGACTGTGAGCCCCTCTGGAGTGGCGTAAGCCTAGCGGTGGGGGCCCCCAGCCGACGGGAGCGCAGGTCCTTCTTCTACAGAGCCACTGTCCAACAGGAGACAGGATTCATCCCTGAGCCCAGCGTGGCCCCGAGGGCAAGAGCTACAGCCCAGACCCCTGGGGTCCCAGGATGGTGCACTCCACCCTGCCTCTGCGGAGGTTGCCAAGGGAGGCCTGGGGAAGGCCACCACCCATCCCTCCTATCCTACTCCCACCGCCATGGGGGGCCCAGTGGCTTCCCTTTCCATGAGAAAAGTGTCTGGGGAGGGTCTCCAAGGCCCAGCCTGACATGCATCGTGCTGGGCGCCCCCTCCGCTTGCAGGGGGATGGGGGCGCAGAGCCTCTGGTCCGCGGCCCCGGAGCTGCGCACGCATGCGCACGCGTGCGCGCACACATTTTTGTAAGGACATCGGAGGTGGTGTCTGCCTTCCGCTCCGACGCATTTTATTAAAAAGGAAGAGGAGGGAAAAAGAAAGAAAAATAACTGAGCAGCTCCCACAAGGACCACACACAGTGGCACGGTGCAGCCTCGGGGCAGGGCTGGCCCCAGCTGGCACCCGCTGCCTGGAAACCCTGACCCCCGCGGGCGGCCCGGGGTGGCTCACCTGGCTCACGTGGGTCCCGCTGGCCTCTGCCCGGGGCTCGACCTGGGGTTCTCTACACTGTCCCTGGCTGCAGGGCCCGCGTCGCCACCCGGGTGCGCCCAAAGGGAGCGCTGGGGCCCCAGGCTCCGGGCGCAGGAGGGAGGCTGGACCCGGCCACAGCAGCGAGGGCCAACGGCTCCCCACCCCCGTGGTGACGAGGCTGAGCCTCCGCTGGGCGTTCCCCAGCCCCCTCCCAGGGCTGCGCGCCCACCCACCCGCGGGCCTGTCAGACGCCTGGAAGGACCTCGGTGGGGCGGGGGGCGGACTTGGAATCCTCGAGCGGCAGGAGGGAGGGGGAGGTGGGGGACGGGGGTGCAGAGCCCGCCCCGGGCCCCTCCCCTCGGGCCGGGCCTGGCTCTGGCTCCTCTCCCACCCCGGCAGGGTCCCCATCCGCGGCGCGGGTGCGGGGCCCTGCGGCCGGGTGGGCGCAGCCCGGAGCCCCTCCCCAGCCCACCCCAGCCCGGGCCGGGGCAGTGAGTCCCCAGCGCTTCCCAAGGAGACAATCGCTGCGGACGGACGGCCTCGGAAAAAATGTTCTCATTGTGAACATAAACAGGCGGCTCCGGCCTCTGCCAGATGTTCCTGGAAAATGTTTAGGATCCGAGTCAACATATGAAATTTCCATCATTTTTATTAATCGGGAGGCATTTGTTGTCAACCCCCGCCTGAGCCCTCTGGATGTCCTAGGAGGGGCCGGGCCTGTGCAGCCCCCTCACCCCTGCAACCCGCAGAAGGGGGCTCAGCGGGAGGTGGGGGGAGGGGTGTGTGTAGGGGGCAGGGCTGCTGTCCCACCCCCGCTGTCCCCGGCCAGGGTGGCTGGAGCGCCGGAGTGAGGGTGGGGTGGGGGTTGTCCCATGCTCGGCTCAGCCCCCCCTCCCACCACCCGGGCAGAGCTTCTGGACAGCTCGGCGGTGATCTCTCTCTTTTATGGGGTGGGAGACTCGTAAAGAACCAAGAGCCCCACTTAGGAGCTGAGAAGCTTGGCTGGCAGCTCCAGCGAGGAGCGGGATGGGCAGGAGGCCTGGGCCTGGGGGAGGGGAGGCCTGGGGGAGGGGTTCTGGGAAGGAGTGGGGAGGAGTCCAGGAGAGGAGTAGTCCTAGGGTGGAGGAGTCCAGAGGAGGATGGAGTCCTGGGGTGGAGGAGTCCAGGGGAGGAGGAGTCCAGGGGAGGAGGGAGTCCTGGGGAGGAGGGAGTCCTGGGGTGGAGGAGTCCAGGGGAGGAGGGAGTCCTGGGGAGGAGGGAGTCCTGGAGTGGAGGAGTCCAGGGGAGGAGGGAGTCCTCCATCCGAGGTGCCCAGCACTTACTGAGCACTGACAGTATGCAGAGCCCTGGTGAAGGAAGGACAGAGTCCTGGTGGGAGGGTCCCTGGGGGTGGGTTGGAGCCTCAGCCTGACTCGAATGCAGACTTCGCCCGCCACAGGTTGCTCCCCGGCAAAGGGGAGCAGGCACCTGGCTCGGCGCGTCTCAGAGGGAGACCTGGCCGGACAGCTGGCCCGGGGCTTGCACGTAGGCATGTATTTAAGTCTGCAACGGGCAGTGCAGGCTCAGCCGCGGCCCGGCCCCACTTGTGGGGGCTGCACCCTCTGCCCTGCCCTCCACTCGCCGGGCACCCTGCTGTCCTGTCTGGGGAGCAGGCAGCACCCCACGGAGCCTGGGCTGGAAGAGCCAGGGAGGGGTGGGGCAAGGAGCAGGGCTTTTGGAGGGGGGGGCTCCCAGAGAGGGGGTAAATCCTGGGTGCTGGGGCAGATCTCTAGCCCAGTGAACCCCCAACACCCAAATGTCCTGGTTAATGCAGAGGCAGAACTGGGCTGTGCACCTCCGATGCCTCTGTCGGTGGGGGGGGGGCTCCGGCCAGCCCCTCCCCGAGGGAATTCCAGCATAGTGGGGGGGGCGTCTGCCATTTCCCCTCTGAGGGGGTGACTGGCCCAGCGCAGGGACAGACTGGCGTGCTCTGCCACCCCAGGTCTCCCAGTTCCCCCACCCCACTGCGCCTCTCCCTGCTCCTGGAGGATGAACACCTGGGCCTCCAGGAGGGTCTCCCCTAGCTGCTGTGTATGAGGGGCCGTGCTGTGCTGGGTGTAGCTGTGCTCACACCCTCCTGTCCATCGGGACACCAGGGTGGACCCTGTGCACGCTACCTCCCGGCGCCTTGGGGTCCTGCCAACCCCTGGCCATGGCGCTTGGCCCCCCGCCCAGCAGAAGTGGGCCTGCCACCACGGCCTCCGAGTGCCATCCAAGTGGAGATGACCTCACAAGGGCAGCATGTTACGATCCCAACTCACAGGAGGGGAGATGACCCTCAGAGAGGTTAGGACAGCTTGGTGACACCCAGCCGAGGGGCACAGCTGTGCTCAGACTCAGCTGCCCGCCTCCTGCCATGCTGCCCCTTGCCTGGACTTGCTCCCAGGAGGAAGGGCAGACACCAGAGGCTGCCATGTGAGCCCAGCTGGCCAGCCAACGCAGCTCCGAGTGGCTGCAGAGACCCTGGTGACGCCAAGTAGATCCCACACGTGCACGGTCAGCTGAGGCTGTGAGGGGCCACGTGCTCAGCTGAGGCGGACAGAGGGCCCCGGAGGACCAGCAGGGCCCGTGGACGCTCGAGATGCCAGGGGTCCATCTGGGAGCCAGAGAGACAGACAGCTGCGCAGACCTGGAGGGGCACACACAAGGCCACCGCCCAGGATATGAAAATCAGAAATGCTGGCCAGGGTGGCCCGTGGGGGCTTTGAGCCCCAGCCTGGCTCCTAGGGCCCCACCCGCCACCCCTGCCACGGTGGCCCAGTCTCTGTGCTGCCTTGCAAGCGCGGCCCGCGGCTGCTTCCCTCCGCAAGCCCGCCAGCCTCACGCCCCGCTCCGCGTCCCGTTCTCCGCTGTCCGCGGGTGGACGCCCAGGTAGCAGCCGTGCTCCCCGACCACTGGCTCCCAAGGCTCTCCCAGGGGCCGAGGCCTCCTCCCCATCGGGGGTGGCACCAGGCGATGTCCCTGGAGTGTCAGCCTCTGTGCAGCAGGCGGGATGACTGCTTCAGTCTGGTCTCTGGCTCTTCTAGCTTCTGTTTCTGAGGTGGAGGTGTTGTATGACGACTCAAATCCTTGGTGTTGGTGGGTCTGTGGGGAAGGGGCGGCCTCACTTCGCCATCAGGAGTGACGGGTGTCTTAGAGGGCGCACCCCCTACCTGGCCCTGCAGGCCGCTTGGAGAAGCAGTGGCCGGGTGAGCACCCCGCGCCGGTTGAAGATGGCGTCCCTGCAGGTGGCAGGTGGGGTGGCCCAGGTACTGCAAGCTGACCTGCCAGAGCCCCTGCCTGGAGGTGCATTGCGGCCACCACAACCTGTGTCTGTGGGGCACGTCTGCATGCTAGGGGAGGGGACCACAGGGGACCTCCATCAGCATGCAGCATCCATGAAGCTCCACCTGAAAACATCTGAAATCTCAGCCTCCCCTCATTTCTTCCCTGGACCCCCAGTCTTCAGAAAGCTGTGTGTCCCTGCCCTCTCCCCTCTCCCTGCCCGCTCTCCTCGCCCCGCCCCTTCTGTTCTCACAGGGATGGAGCCAGCAGGCCTAGAGGGGACGGTGGAGGGGCTGCGCCAGCACCTCTGGCGGGTCTCACCAACCCCTTAGAGCCTCCAGGACGCTGCGGACCTGCCCTAGGGGGTCCGGGGGTGATGGGGAAGCGATCATGGTGGAAACACTGGGTTCGCCTGCAGGCAGCACCCGCAGCAGGGACGCGCCGGGACCCAGGTGGTCTGAGGGGCTCACCTGGCAGGTCCTGCACCTGCCCCCACATGGGAGGTGGGAGGTGGGCCGGGAGGGGCTACTGCCACCCAGCATGGCTCTGGCCTCACTCTGAGACAGTGTCAGTGCCCCTCTACAGGCACAAGCCATGGCAGGACTCTCTTTGGCTGTGTGCATGGTTTTATAGTTTATCATTTTATGATGTGGGTTTTGCACGTTTTCTATACTGAGTCACAGGTGTACTTTTTTTTTTTGGTGGTGGTGGTGGTGGTAGTTGTTACTATTGTAAACGATGTGTTTTTAAAAATGCATGTTTTGTGGCTGGGTGTGGTGGCTCATCCCTGTAATTCTGGTGCTTTGGGAGGCCGAAGTGGGAGGATTGCTTGAAGACAGGAGTTCGAGACCAGCCTGGACAATATAAGAAGACCCCATCTCTACAAACAACAATTTAAAAAATTAGCCGGGCATGGTGGCGCTTGCCTGTAGCCGCAGCTACTCAGGAGGCTGAGGCAGGAGGATCGCTTGAGCCCAGGAGTTGGAGGTTGCAGTGCGCTATGATGATGCCACTGCACTCCAGCCTAAGGGACAAAATGAGACTATCTCTAAAAAACAAAAGTGTGTTTTCTATTGGTTTGTTGTTTATATGTATGTTTTCTAATGGTATGTTGTTTTTATGTAAAATCCAAATGACTTTTTAGTATTGATCTTATATCTTATATCCAGCCACCTTGCTAAACTTTCTTAGCAACTCTCTTTCCAAAGACATGGGGATTTTTGAAAATTATCTTTTATATATTAATTTTTAATTGAATTGTTTTGTGGTCAGAGATGTTGGTCTACACCATCTACACTGTTGGAAATATGTTGAATTTTGTTTTTCAGATGTTGCAGGCACACCTGGGGGAGAATGTGTCCCCATTCCTGCTGAGACAGAATTCTGCCCGCACGCGTTAGGTCGAGGCTATGTGACGAGAGCCTTCTCTCAGACAGTGCTCACCTTTGCAATATCTTCTCCCCCGAAGCCTGTCGGGCCCGGTTCATTTAACTGCGCCAGTTTTCTTTCAGCTAATATTTGTCTGACATATTTTTCCCCGTATTTTCGCTTTGCTTTAAACTTTTCTATTAATGCATTCTATTATATTGACGCATTTCCTGAAAACAGGATATAGCTGGGGGTTGTGAACTTAAAAAAAAAACCCTGCAACTTGACATGCTCTTTGAGGGGGTAAGAATAGCCCATTTGCATTTACTGTGATTGTGGATATCTTCGGACTTGTTTCTAATGTTTTTTTATTTCCATTTTTACCAAATTTTCTGTTCCTTTTTTTCTACTTTCTTGCCTTATTTTTTAAGTGAAGATTTTTGTTTTAATATTTTTTCTCCCTTACTGATTTTTCCATCCATACTGGTTTGAAATTTATAAATATCCATTCTTTTATTTTCGGGACAGAGTCTCGCTCTGTCACCCAGCTGGAGTGCAGTGATGTCAGCCTAGCTCACAGCAACCTCAAACTCCTGGGCTCAAGTGATCCTCCTGCCTCAGCTTCCCGAGTAGCTGGGACTACACGCATGCACCACCATGTTCAGTTAATTTTTCTATTTTTAGTAGAGACGGGGTCTCACTCTTGCTCAGGCTGGTCTCGAACTCCTAAGCTCAAGTGATCCTCCTGCCTCGGCCTCCCAGAATGTTGGGATTACAGGCGTGAGCCACTGCACCCGGCCTGTATATGCCCATTCTATTCTTTTAGTAATATTGTCCCTTGAGCCATTAGCCGCATATTTAAGTTAATAAAAAATTAAATAATATCTAACCATTTCCAAGGCAATAAAAAGATTTTAGAGCACTTTAATTCCAATCATCCCTTTCCAACTTAATATTATTATTTTAGTTCTCTTTAACCTCACAAACGAGACGCTGTTTTATTATTTTATGGACAATGTTTATTTTGATTTATCCACATATTTACCGTCCTGTTTGTTCACCATTTCTTCTCTCACTGTCCCTCTGGCATCATTTGACTTCTTCTGGAAGCAGATACTTTAGGAATTCCTTGAGAGCAGCTTTCTGCTGTTAAATCCCTTCCATTTAAGTTTATCTTGAAATGATTTTATTTTGCTTTTCTCCTGAAGAAATAGATTTGCTCAATACACAATTCTAGGTGGACATTTATTTCCTCTCAACGCTTCGTAGCTATTTTTCTAATGAATTGATTATTGCTGCATGACAAGTTATGCCAAAACTGACGGCTTAACACAACAATAATGGCTTGTTTTTCTCCACGGTTTCTGTGGGTCAGGAATTCAGGAGTGGCTTGGCTGGGCTATTCCATCTTGTGATCTCTCATGAGGTTGCATCAGATGTTGGCTGGGGCTGCAGCCATCTAGAGGTTGGCGTGGAAGAGCTGCCTCCAGCATGGCTCACTCGCAGGTCTGTTGGCTGGGGGCCATCGGCCCCCTCTGAGAGGACTTCTCCACAGGGCTGCTTGAGTGTTCTCACGGCATGGTGGTCGACTTCCTCTAGAATTTGCAATCCAAGAGACCAAAGTGGAAGCTTCAGTGCCTTTTATGATGTAGCCTTGGAAGTCACACACTGTCACTCTCTCAGTACTGTTGGTCACACAGGGCTGATCCTGTGCAGTGTGGGAGGGACTACACAAGGGCACAGATGCCAGGAAGTGAGGGTCACTGGAGGCCATCTTGGAGGGAGGCAGCCATATTGCTATTGTTCAGAAGTTTACACGTCTTCTCTCTGGGTCCTTGCAAGATATTTTCTTTGTTGGCGATAGTCTTCGATTTCACTGCAACACGTGAATAATAATACATTATTCTCATGCAGCCATTGCTCAATAAATCCTTGCATTTTCTTCTCCAGAGATTCCAGACTCATATTAGACACTGTCATCGAATCCTCTCCTGTCTATTAATCTCTATGTCATATTTACCATCTTCTCTGCTGCATTATGGATTAAATTCGATGGATAGTCTTCTACTCCACTATTTCTTTCCTCAACTGCGTGTAGCGGCTGAACCTATCCACTGTCGTGTGTGTGTTTTAAATTTAAGTATTGATATTTTACATTTTTAGACCTTACATTATAAAAACCAACTCTGTGTTGTGAAAATTTCTGTACAGACGTTATTTCTCAAAATGCAAACATCTTTTAAAATGAGAAATAAAGAATGAGATTATCAAAACAGCATATAAAGGCAAACCTTCAGGAATTAACAGATTGTGCAGCTGAAAGAGTGATTATAAAGGAAACACCGTGACAGTGGGGACAGCAGCTGGATCAAGTCGCAATCCGCTCCTACCAGTTTGTCAGCATCCTGTGCCCCCCTGAGAACCCTCTTCCCTCATCCTGTAACTTCCTCTCAGTGGTCACTATACTGACCTTGACAGTAATAGTTTCCTTACTTTTCTTTATACCTGTATTCATAAATAACATAGTCTAGTTTTGCTTGTTTTTTGAACTTTATATAAATGAAATCATGTAATATATATTCTATTGTGTCTGACTTGCTCAATATCAAAGTTGTGAGATTCATGCGTATTGTTGCTTTCTGCTGTAGTCTGTTTTCACTGCTGTGTAAGGCTCCACTCTGAACGCAGCACTATTTTTTCATACCATCTTCTGTTGCTATATACTTGGGTATTTTCCTTTTTGGGACAATCGTGAATGATGAGGCAATGAATATGACTTTTCCATATTTCTTGGTGTACATATGCACACTTTTGAGGGTATATAGCAAAAAATGAAATTCCTATGTTAAAGGATAGATCCATATTCAACGTTAGTAGATAATGCTGAGCCGTGTTCCAAGCCAGTTGACCCAATTTTTAAACTTTTACCAGCAGCACATGAGATTTTCAGTTGTACACACCCTTGCCAATAGTTGGTGTTGTCTGGTTGCTTTTTTGTTGTTTTGTTTTTGAATGTTAGGTATTTTGGTGGGTGTGTAGTTGTATCTCATTATGGTTTTAATTTTCATTTCCATGATGGGTGATAGTGTTGGTCATTTGAATACCCTTTTTTGTGAAGTGTCCATTTGAGTCTCTTATCCATTTCTCTGTTGGGTTTTCTTTCTCTCATTGATGTTTTTGAATTCTTTATATTTGTTGATTTTATGAGTTACAGATATTTTCTTAGATTCTGTGGCTTTTCACTCTCTTAACAGTGTGTTCTGATAAACATAAAAAATTTAATTATAATGTAGTAAAAATTTTAATATTTTCCTTTATGGTTAATCCTCGGTGTGTACGTGCATCTTTCTAAAGAAATACTTGCCCATGACAAGGTTGTGACGATACTTTATATTCTCTTCTATGAGCTTTGTCTTGTCTTCACAGATGGACCTAAATATACCTGGAACCGGCAAGGTGGGAGATAGAGGTTGTTTCGTTATTTTTCCATATAGATATTTAAAACGCCTCTCTTTCTCCATTACTCTGCAGAATCATTTTTTTTTTCTTGTATTGAGTGTCCACACGGTGATGTGACTGTTTTTCAGCCCTCTGTTCTATTGCGCGGGCCTGTGTGTTTACCCACACACCATCCCCCTTCTGTCTTATCACCGTGGCGTTGTTAATATCCAGTAGAGGACATCACCCCATCTGGTCCTGCTTCTTCAAGTGTGTCTTGACTACTCGTACCTTGGTATTTCTGTGTGAGTTTTAGAATTGGCTTGTCAATTTACACAAGACAGTGGGATCTTTACTGCAATCACTTTGAATTTATAGACTGGCTTGGGAAGAGTTGGCACCTTGCAATATTGAGTGTTCCAACCCACGACCATGGGTTGTCTCGGTCTCTTTGTCCTGCTGGAACAGAATACTACACGCTGGGTAGTTTAGAAAGAACAGAAATTTATTCTTTCACAGTTTTCAAGGCAGGAAGTCGAAGATTAAGGCGCCGGTATCCACTGGGGGCCTTCTTGCTGCGTCCTTATGTGGCGGAAGGTGGAAGGGCGAGAGACAAACTGTTCTCACCTGGCAGAAGAGCACAGGTGAGCAAACTCACGCCCCAAAGCCCTTTTTGTATTAATAGCAGCATCAATCCATTCATGAGGGCAGAGCCTAGCACCTCCCAACACTGTTGCATGGGGACGAAGTATCCAACACATGGGCCGGGCACGGTGGCTCTCACCTATAATCCTAGCACTCTGGGAGGCCAAGGCAGAAGGATCGCTTGAGGTCAGGAGTTCAAGACCAGACTGAGCAAGAGCGAGACCCCGTCTCTACTAAAACTAGAAAAAAATTAGCCGGGTGTTGTGGCGAGTGCCTGTGGTCCCAGCTGAGGCAGGAGGATCGCCTGAGCCCAGGAGTTTGAGGTTGCTGTGAGCTAGGCTGATGTCACCGCACTCTAGCCCAGGCAACAGAGCCAGACTCTGTCTCAAAAAAAATAAACATAAAAAAGTAAAATGGTAGATAAAAAATATCCAACACATGAATTTTGGAGGGGATACTTTTAAACCACAGCACCATGATATCACTCTCTGTTTATTTAAGGATTCTTTGATTTCTCTCCATATTGTTTGTAGCCTTTCAGTGTAGAGATCTTGCACACATATTTTGCTTGGTTTATTCCTAAGTAGATGATAGGGTTTTTAAAAAAATTTATTGTAAGTGGCAACGTGTCCGAGGTGGGGTTTATCGAATGCGTTAAAGCAGGTTGATGGCGGGAGGGCGCACTTTCGGGAGGACGTCAGCAGGACAGCGGAGGAAAGCTGAGGCCGGATGTGGTCTGGGCTGGAGCCCACAGGAAACCTCCTGCCCACGAGCGGCTGGCAGAGCTGTCGACACCGCGCTCCGGGCAGCCGCCCCGTGCTCCTCCTGCACGACCCCGCGCCGGCACCCCCGCCCCGGCCCAGCCGCGAGCGCTCTGCAGCGGACGGCGGGCACGGCGGCCCGAGAGGACCGGGCGGGGAGCCGGCGGCGTCCGCCGCACCCTCGCTTCCCTTCCCGGCTTCCTGGGGATCCGGGTTGGGCACGATTCGGAGACGACGCTCAGGCGGAGTCGGCGCCATCATCGACGGCGGCCGGGCGGCGGCGGTCGGGTTCGCGCCCCCTCCTCGCCGCCGCGCCCGGGCCTCGCGAGGCCTGCCGCCTGGGCTGCCGGCGTGCTCGTCCCCGCCGCGCAGCCCCGGCCTCGCGCAGAGCCCGCCGTCGCCCGACGCCTTTATCCCGGGCGAGGCGGCAGCGGCCGCCCCGAGTCTGCAGCGCTCTTCCTGCCCTTCCCGGCGGCGGTGCCTCCCTCTGGGAACTGTCTCAGGCTGTTTGTGCCGCTGTGCAGGAAATGCCCGAGCCTCGTAATCCGTAAGGAAAGGGGGCTCATTTGGCTCAACTCGGCAGGAATGGGCGCCAGCGTCTGCGTCCGGGAGGCCTCCGGCTGCGCGCACCCTGGGCGCGGGTGGACGGGAGCGCGCGGCGCAGCGGGCACGCGGTCGGACAGCAGGCGGGAGGGGGGAAGGCGCGAGGCTCTTTTTAACAAGCAGCTTTCGCAGGAACTAGCAGAGTGAGAACTCGTCGCTGCCAGGAGGGCACCCAGCCATTCGTGAGGGATCCAGCCCATCACCCAAACTCCTGCCACCAGGCCCACTTCC
This sequence comes from Propithecus perrieri, assembly GCA_963574695.1. Taxonomy (NCBI): domain Eukaryota; kingdom Metazoa; phylum Chordata; class Mammalia; order Primates; family Indriidae; genus Propithecus; species Propithecus perrieri. The sequence goes on from CAUYRB010100169.1 coordinate 23,546, forward strand.
AACACTGGGGATCAGACTTCAACATGAGATTTGGAGTGGACAGATGTCCAAACTATGTCAGGAACAAGATCCCTGGCAGCACAGAACTTGGGGTTGCAGGCCTGGGCAGCCCACATTCCCCAAGTGGGAGAGACGGTGTGTGAGCTGCTCTTGTGCCCATCCACTGGTTCTCGGAGCTGGGTATTCTGCCCTCTGGGGAGAGCCACACACAGTGGCCATTGGTCGAAGGTCTGTGCCACATCGGAAAAGACAGCGCCCCACCCCCATCAGGTTTCACCGCCACACTGGAGCCTCAGCTGCGCCTTTGAGAGGCCAATCCATCCAGCCGCCACTTCATCGGTTGGCACTTTCCAAATGGTGCAGTGTCTAGAGGGGCCGGTGGAGCCCATGGTCACGGGTCCTCTGCCACTCGCTTCAAAGGTGAGGTTCTGGGGCATCCCGTGTAGGTCAGTCTGCCCTCCGTGACCTCTCAGGGCACAGTGTTGCTGAACCACTGCAGGTAGGAGAGGCAAACCCAGTCTTGGTCAGGATGCAGTTTTGTCCAGGGTGATCAACTTGTCCTCAGATTGGTTGGTTGGTCTCTTCAAGGGATCGTACAGCACAGGGCCTCAGCTTTGGTCTCTCTTGCTGGCAAGTGGGCATTCAGGCTGCAGCATCAGTGAGATTGGCCTCAGGGAGAGGGCGGGAGCCCACCCTGGAGAGCTCATGCCTGGCCCCCTCTCCAGGCATGAGCTTGGAGGCTCACTTTGAGGCTGTTCTGTGACCTAATGGTGGCTCACAGAGGTGACTGAGGACACAGGACGTCATCCGATCCACTTAGTGGTTTGGTGCCTCTTCTGCAGCGCATGTTCTCAGGTGAGCTCTGGCATGCAGTGAAAAGGTCTCACACCTGTGTCCACTCCCACAAGTACAACAAATGCCTCTTCCCTCAACCTTCTTGTTCCTGCTCTTCCAAAGTTGCCCCTTCCTGGGCCCTGACCCACCACTAAGCCATCTGCTGCTCTTCGTAGGCTAGACGTATGCCCTGCAGCTTTATCTTGGGCCACTTAACTATGCTGTAGTTGAGTTTCCCCCCTTCTGTTTCTATTTATTGAGTGTTTCTTATCTTGATAAGATGTTGGCTCTTGTCAAATGCTTTTTATTTTTTTGGCATTGATTATGATGATTATGTGTTTCCCCCCCCTTCATTCTATTAATGTGGCGTTACATATTGATTACTTTTTGTATCTTGAACCACCCAGGGATTCCTATAATAAATCCCACTTGGCCATGGTGTATAATACTTTTAATACTCTGTTGGATTCATTTTGCTTGTATTTTGTTGAGTTTTTGTATATATATTCATATGGGATATTGGTCTGTAGTTTTCTTGTGATGTCTTTGTCTGAGTTTGGGATGAGGATAACACTGGCCTCATAGAATGAGTTTTGAAATGCTCCTTCCTCTCCTAATTTTTGGAAGAGTTTTAGAAGAATTGTTAATTTTTCTTTAAATGCTTGGTAGAATCCACCAGTGAAGACACCTGGTCCTGAGCTTTTCTTTGTTGGAAAGGTTTTGCTTACTGATTCAATCTCTTAACTTGTTATAGGTCTGTTCAGATTTTCTGTCCTTCTGAGGCTATTTTTGTAGCTTATGTGTTTCTAGAAATGGGTCTGTTTTACCTAGGTTATCCAATTTGCCAGTGTACAATTGTTCATAGCATTCTCTTACAATCTTAGGGTCAGTAATAATGTTCTAACTTCCTGATTTTAGCAATTTGAGTCTTTTTTTTTTTTCCTAGGAAGTCTAGCTAAAGGTTTGGAAAATTTATTAACCTTTTAAAAGAACTAACTTTTTGTTTTGTTTATTTTCTCTATTTTTAAATTTTTTATTTCTGCTCTGATCTTTGTTATTTCCTTCCTTCTGCTGGCTTGAGTTTAGTTTGCTCTTCTTTCTTTAAGGTGAAAAGTTAGGTAATTGGTTGTAGGTGTTTATAGCTGTAAATTTCCCTATAAGCACTGCTTTTGCTGCATATCCAAGTTTTGATATTTCATGTTTTTGTATTTATTCATCTCAAAATATTTCCTAATTTGCCTTCTGATTTCTTCTTTGACGGATGTGTTGTTTTAAAATGTGTTGTTTCATTTCCGTATACTTGTGAATTTCCAGTTTTCCTTGTTATTGATCTCTAGTTTTATTCCATTGTGGTTGGAGATAAGTTGTACTATTTCCATTTTTAAAAATTTATAGAGATTTTTTTTGTGGTCTAACATACGGTATATCCTGGAGGATGTTCCATGTATATTTGTGAAAAATGTGTATTCTGTTGTTTGGGGCTGGAATGTTCTGCCTGCTAGGTCTGGCTGGTCTAAAATATTGTGCCAATCCTCCATTTCCATATTCATTTTCTGTCTGATTATTCTATTATTTATTGAAAGTGGAGTATTGAAGTCTTCAACTATTTTTGTAAAACTCTATTTCTCCCTTCAATTCTATCAATTTTTGCTTCATACATTTTGCTTCATATATTTCTTTGTTTTTAGGTGCATATATGTTTATAATTATTATCTCTTCTTGATGGATTGAACCTTCCTTTGGTACATAATGTCCTTCTTTGTCTCTTAAAACAGTTTTTGACTTGAAAGGCTAATTTGTCTGCATAGGCATTCTAGCTCTCTTTTGGTATGATTTGCATGGAATATTTTCTTCCTTTCTTTTCCTTTCAATTTATTTCTGTCTTTGGATACGAAGAGAACCTCTTCTAGACACCATGTAGATGGATCATTGGGGGTTTTTTGTTTGATTTTGGGGTTTTGTTGTTGTTTGTATCCATTCTGCCAATCTCTGCTTTTTAATTGGACGGCTTAAGCGATTTACATTTAAAATAATTACTAATAAGGAGAAGACTTCTTCCATTTTGCTATCTTTAGATATGTTTTACACGTCTTTATCTGGCCTTCAACCCTCCACTACTGCCTTTTGTTTAGTTTGAGATTTTTTTAGTGCCATTTTGGTTTCCTTCTCATTTACATTTTTGTATGTTTTTTAGTTATTAGTGATTTCCCCGAGGATTACAATTAGCACATTAAACTTACAATGATCTAGTTTTAATTAGTACCACCTTGAATAGTACACAAGAGCCCTAAATCTATACAGTTCTATTCCTCTTAATGTAATTGTCACAAATTACATCTTTATACATTGTATTCCCGTTAACATATATTTATAATTACTGGCTTATGTATTCGTCTTTTAAATCATATAGGGAAAGAACAGGAGTTACAAAACAAAAATACATACTGGCCCAAAATACATAATTCTACTGACCTTCATATTTACCAATATAGGTACCTGTGCCAGCATCCTTTATTTCCTCATGTAGCTGTGCATTATTATTATTTTTTATTTTCTTTTGAGACAGTCTCACTCTGTCACCTGGGCTAGAGTGCCGTGGCTTCAGCCTATCTCACAGCAACCTCAAACTGCTGGGCTCAAGGGATCCTCTTGCCTCAGCCTCCTGAGTAGCTGGGATTACAGGTGTGCGCCACCACACCCGGTTAATTTTTTCTATATTTAGTAGAGACAGGGTCTTGCTCTTGCCCTGGTCTTGAACCCCAGAGCTCAAGCAATCCTCCTGCCTCAACCTTCCAGAGCGCTAGGATTACAGGCGTGAGCCACCGCGCCCGGCCTAGCTACGCATTATTATCTGGTGTCCCTGCATTTCAGCCGGAAAGACTCCCTTAGCATTTCTTATAGGGTAGTTCTTTTCGGACAGGTTTTGCTATTTTTTATTTTTGTTTTTATTTAGTTTGAACTATTTTTTTAAAATATCCTCTTTGACTCAGGTTATTCAGAACTACATTTCTTAATTTTTAAACACACGGGGATCTCCTAGATCTCCTTCTGTTATTGATTTCCAGTCAATTTCACCGTCATCCGAGAACAGACTTCAGAGCTCATTTTTCTTCTCACTGCAGCACGTTCTGTAGCAACTTCCAGTGGGGTTCATGGTGTGTTCAATATTCTGAGTCCTTTTGTATCTGAAAATACATTTTCATCTCCTTCCTACCCAGGTATGTTGGTTTGACTGGGTGTAGAAACGTAGGTTTGAAATTATTTTCCCTTCGTCTTTGAAGATACGACTCTACAGTCTCCTGGTGTCTAGTATATTCCTTTTTAGATTGTCTGATTTCAGCTGGAATCTCCTCCTTTCTATTTTGAGCATTTCAAATGTTTCTATTTTTGGTGTTTAAGTTTTACTAAGATGTATCTCAGTAAGCTTTTAAAAAATATGCATCTATGTCTTAGTGGCACTTATAGAATGAAAGACCTATACCTTCCTTCATTAACAGAAAATTATTGGCCGTTACATCTTCAGATTTTCCCTCCCCACCATCCTATCTGTTCTGTCCTTCCACAGTTGCTTAGCAGAATGTTGTAGACGCCGCACTGTCCTGCACATTTCAGGAGAGGATATTTCATAACTCAGGGCAGGGTCTGACTGCCATGGCGGGTGCAAGGATGGGCAGAGGTGAAGTGACGTGGGGAGAGGCACGCACTGCCTCGGGCTAGGCAGCCCCGCGCGGCCGCGTGTGTGTGTGTGTGTGTGTGTGTGTGTGTGTGTGGAACCCATCTGTGTCATGAGAAACACAGGGACCTCCAGGCACTGATGGGATGAGGAGAGCAAGTGTGGCCTACTGGGGCTTCTGGGGCGGCAGTGAGACACTCAGTAATACGAAATGGGTGATTCTGTGCAGTAAGAGCCACCAGCCTGAGCACCTGGGACCCCAGGGAGACCGCAGCCTCGTGGTCCCCAGCTCATGCCTCCAAGTTGCACCCAGATGTGGTCACTTCACAGACCCAGGTGTCCCCGAGTTCGCCTGGAGGGAGAGAGAAGAGTTTGCTGTGCATTGGGAGCAGGTGGGCCCGCCTCCTGAACCCGCACCGCAATCACCAGGCACCACAATCCACCCGAATTCCGTGGCCAGCTGTCCACCGAGAGCTGGGCGGGGGCTGGATCCCGGCAGACGTGCTGGTGTGGGAAGCAGTTCCGGGGGCCACTAACCGCCCTTCTGGAGCCACAGACACAGGCTGGAGAACCGGGCTCCATGCAGGGCACGCGCGGCGTGCGCCGCCCCGGGTGCGAAGCTGTCATCTGCGCACACACCCGGTCTCGCCGGAAGCTGCGACCGGCGAGGGCCTCCCAGCGCTCGAGGCAGACGAAACGTCGGAGGACCCCAGACCCAGCTTGCCCCTGGCCACTGCCAGTCTCAGCGCCCCCTACCCAGGAGTCGCCCACGTCGCGGCCGGGCCTCACACCAGGCTTCACACCTGCCGGCCGCTGGAGGGCTCCACGGAGAAGCCCACGCGAGTGGACGGAGGTCCAGGGACATCAGAGAAATGCCCCCTGGTGGTAGGGAGGCTCAGGATACCGCGACCAGAGGGAAACGGCCTCCTCCTGCGTCAGTCCTGGAGGAAGGTTGTGAACTGTGAGTTACGCATGAGGAAGCCACGGGATTGTAGCCTTAGGATCCCACGAATGTCTTTCTGCAAAAACACACCACCTGCACAGCGGCGGGGAGGTGCGCATGCGCCCACCGTGCATGCAGGGTGGGGCGGGAGGTGGACCCCGGAATGGACAGGAGAGACCACAGGGTGGTGGGTGTGGAATCCTCAGCCCCCGGCAGCGGTGTGGACAGTGGTCTCTGATCCCCTCTGCCCACAGGTGGGCGGCTCTCCCGGACCTGCCCACAGCTGCTAGAGCAAGGCGTGGCGGCCACGGGACTTGCCTGGCCAGTGAATTTGGAGGAAGAGGGGGACGTGTCACCCCCTGGGAGACGCCTTTAGAGCGCACAGTCCCTGCCCAGGAAGGGGGTGGGGCAGACATCAGCTGCAATCTGCGGGCCCGAGTAACAAAGCCCAGAGGCCTCCGCACCGACCTGGCTGCCCCTGGGGTCACAGGAATGGCGCACCTGTGAGGGCGGCAGTCACAGGCCGAGCGGACACCCTGCACATCAGAACTAGCGTTTGCACGGTCCCGTAGTGTCGGGACAAAGCCTCAGCTCGAAGCAGGGCAGGGTGGTGTGCGGTGGACCCGTGGAGGCCTTTCCCGGTGCTTGCCAATTCCGGCATCTGCATCACGTACAACTCTTATGCGAAAGGTCGGGCGCACAGACATGACTTACTAGGCAGGCCAAGAGACAGGCCCACACAACCCCAAATCCGAGCGGACAAGCAGGCAGTGGGAGGGCACGCGCATCTGTGAAGCTGCTCAGTGGGGGAGCCCTTCCACCTTCCACCCCCTACACCCCGGCTTGTCCTGAGTCTGGGGTCTCCCCACCGAGGCCTGGCCCACCGCCCAGCAGTGAGTCAGCGCCAGGGTTCTGCCAGCCACGGCGCACGGCCACCTGAGGGACAGGGACATTCTTTCCTTTTCTTTTTCCCCCTGTGGTCTTGCTGATCTGGGCAGGCCACACCTCCTTTCAGGTACTTTTCTGTGCATTTCTTTTCTTTTTCTTTTTAAAAAATTTATTACCTTGGTCACTGTGGATTGTACATTTCTTTTTCCCTTTTTATTTATTTTTTGGGGAACAGGGTCTCACTCTGCTGCCCAGGCTGGAGTGCAGCGGCACAATCACAGCTCACTGCAGCCTCCAACTCCTGGGCTCAAGCGATCCTCCCGCCTCAGCCTCCTGAGTAGCTGGGACTACAGGTGCAGCCACCACGCCTTGCTAATTTTTTAAAATTTTTGTAGAGACAGGGTCTCACTATGTTGCCCAGGCTGGTCTCAAAATCCTGGCCTCAAGGGATCCTCCCACCTTGGCCTCCTAAAAGCCCTGGAATTACAGGCATGAGCCACTGCTCCTGGCCCTGTAATGTGTTATTTCAAAACAGGTTAAAAAGAAAATGATACAAGACATGAAAAAACAGCATAAGTCAGAATTAGAAAATCATGGAAATGAGGCGGCAGTACCCAGGAAAATACTAAGATCGAAGGAAAAGATCATCTTACAAATGATAATTAAGTTAGTAGACAGGAAAGCAATTTTAAAAATCAAAACCAAATTAAGAAAAAGGGTAAGAATGATCCCTGAAAAATTGATAAATATCGAAGGCAGGCAAAGGAGTTGAAAATACAAAAATAATAGGAATGTCTAAGAAGAAAGGAAAATGAAGGGACTAGAACAAATAATAAACTGTAATTCAAGAAAACTTTTCCTAAGAAAAAGTTTTGCGATTTTATGTTGAAAGAGCACAGTATCTGTGGGGGCCGGGCGCAGTGGCTCACACCTATAATCCCAGCACTCTGGGAGACCGCGCAGGAGGATCGCTTGAGGCCACGAGTTTTAGACCAGCTTCAGCCAAGAGGGAGACCCTGTCCCTATAAAAAATTAAAAAATTAGGCAGGTGTGGTGTGCGCCTGTAGTCCCAGCTACTCGGGAGGCTGAGGCTGGAGGATCACTTGAGCCCAGGAGTTCGAGGTTGTTGTGAGCTATGATGACGCCATGGCACTCTAGCCTGGGCAACAGAGCAAGATCCTGTCTCAAAAAAAAAAAAAAACTGCATGGAAAGTGTCAGGTCTGGCCTTTTAGCAGACTGTTGTCCTGGTTCTTTGCCTCCTTGCTTGGAAGAATGACAAGGAGGCCGGTATCTTGGAGTGATCGCACACAGGAAGCAATGCCACACAAACAAGAAGGACTTTTCGGCAATAAAAGCTGTTATTAAAAATAATATTTCGAAAACTATTTGGCCTTCTTTGGATGGTGAAAGAGAGCCATCCTATGACCTCAAGAGCTTCCAAACAAAGGAATCAAGTGCTGTCTTTTCTATATAAATGTATCCCCAGGGAACCAAACTGGGGGAGTGGATTGTCTCTTGGTGGAAGTATTTGAGTGACTTCTGGCTTCTGGTTCAGCATGGAAAGAGCTTGGAAGACGTCACTCCCATTCTTAAATGAGAAAAAGGATGAACAAACTAAAAATCAACATCTCCTCTTAGATCTGTCAGAGAAACAGGGTCACAGAACAGGCCACTTCCCTGAACACTGGAGCAACAGACAGGCCGACAGAGACAATCACGGCTTACGGAAGCAGAGGCCCCGGCTGGAGCCAGCGTGGGTAGGAAAGCTTAGTGGGCACCCAAGGAATTCTTGGAGACCAAACGTGGACTAACAGGAGAGATGAAAACTCCCGAGGGCCCAGGTTCGGGGGTCCCCACACTCTCAGGAGTTTTAGCTCCAGATGCCTCACCAGGCTCTCAGGGTGAAGATCAGAGGGAGAAGTAGCCAATTTGAAATATGCCCGGCATGCTCTGTTCTCATTAACCAAATGCTGCTCTTGAGGGAAGGTTTCTAACCTAACTGACTTGGGCAGTTATCAGAGTCTACCTATCAGAGTTGGACTCCCGCAGACTCTAACACACCCCTGGGGATCCAGGCCCCTCTAGCCTTCAACACTGGGAAATATTCAACTCCAGCCTATGACGCTTCCGGTCTCACCTAAGGGGGTGGAGGTGAAAGGTGAGAAAAACACGTGAGAAGCCCGGACTGAGAACAAATCACAGGACTACAGAATGCTTCTTCTCCCCGTACCCTACGATCCCATCTGTTGGGTTCCCACGTAAGAACAGGGGACTACAGCTGAAAGAGCTCCCTGTTTATTTAAGAAGGAATCTCTAGGGAAACCGGAAGACAACAGGGGAGACAAAAACAAGAGCGGTAGGGGAAATTCCAGACTCTGATACCATAGCTACAGCAAACAGTAAACACAGCCTAACTGCGAGTCAGATAAACATAAAACCTCACCCTACATTGAGGCCTGTTCACCTCAGTTCCTCTGACCTAAAGGTCTGGCTTTAAACAAAAAAATTACATGGTATTAACTGACCAACACTTAAGTGCACATACAGTAATGACGTTCACTGTGTGTCGGGCAGATGGGAGGGGGAGGAGGGGATGGTGTATTCACACCTAATGGGTGCGGTGCGCACCGTCTGGGGGATGGACACGCTTGAAGCTCTGACTTGGGTGGGACAAGGGCTATATATGTAACCCGAACATTTGTACCCCTGTAGTATGCTGAAATAAAAAAAAAATTACAAATTATGCAAAAACAAAACAAAACCAAAAAACCAACACCCCGCCCACCAACCAAACCAAATCAAACAAAACAAAAATAACCGCAGTCTGGAGAGACAGAGCTCAGATATGGCAGACGCTTTGGAATCATAGTAGGAATTCGCAGTAATTAGGATTAATATGCTACGAAGAGGACCACAGACAAGAAGAGATGGGTAATGCACGCAGAGCGGTGAGAACTCTAAGAAAGAACTGAGAAGATGCTGGACATGAAAAGCGCCGTAACAGAAACGAAGAATGCCCGGACGCTGCATGAGTAGACGGGACGCCGCAGAGGGAAGAAGGGGTGAGCCTGAAGGTTTGCCACAGGAACTTCCCCAGCTGAGAAGCAAAGAGGAAAAAGAATGCAAACGTGGAAGAGAACACCCAACAACTCTGGGACAATTAGGAAGGGTGTAACGGGAACACCAGAAGGAGAAGAAAAAGACAGAAGAGCAGAAGAAATATTTGAAGTAATAAGGGCTGAAAATTTTCCAAAATTACGGGGGGTGAAGCCACAGCCCAGGAAGCTCAGGCAACACCAAGAAGGATAAATCCTAAAAAATCTACCCCTAGACACATCACATTCAAACTAAAGAAATTCAAAGGCAAAGAGAAAAGTCTTGAAAGAAGCCGGAGAGGGAAAACCCCGCCTTTCCTCTGGCTTGGCTGTGGTGACGCCCACGGATTCGGAGGGCGGGGCTGTTCTCACGGACCAAATGCTGCTCTCAAGGGGAACTTGTTAACCTAAGGCTTGGGTTTTGCCGGAGTCCACCTATCAGCGCCAACTTCCGGAGAGGCTCGGGTGGGTCCGCGCGGCTCCCGTCCGCGCTCAGGCGGGTGCACGCGCCCTCCACGCTGTGCGCGCGGCCTGCGGCAACTGCAGGCGGAAGGACCGACGCGGGCACTCTGAGAGGCTTGCTTGGTAAATATTTAATGATCTGGCCAAATCGCAGCTGCCCCCACAGCCCGAGTTCTTGACTTTCCTTGGGCGTCACCTCTGCCCTCCCGGGAGCTCAGCCCCTCCGGACGCAGCGCACAGCCCGGGCCGGTGGCCCTCACCTGGCTGCAGGCCGCGGCAGGTGTGTGCCAGGATGCGGGGTGGGGGGGGCAGCAGCTGGGCAGGGACAGAGCATGCCGCCCTGGGCGTGTCCCGGCCGTCACAACACTGGCGGGCCGGCCTGCGTGGCCACAAGGACAGTGAGGGTGGCCCCCAGAGCTGGGGACAGGGAGGGCCTGGGCTGAATAGGAAGGGGTGTCATTTTTACGTTGTAATGTATCCATTTGGAAAAATAGGACACTCGCGCGTACACTCCCGGGTACAAAGGGTAGGCGCAGCCACGGCCCCAGCTCACGATTCCAATCTGCAACCAGATGCGGTTGAATTCACAGACCAGTGGGCCCCCAGAGTCACCCTGGAAAGGAAGAGGGGGTCTTCTGTGAACTGGGGAGTCCAGGCCCTGCCGGACGGGGGCCAGCGCCCCACACTCACACAGCCTTCTCCCTGGCTGCAGCACGGCCCAGAGCCACAGGGCGAGGGCTGCTGCAGGTGGCGGAAGCAGGTGTGAGGCAGATGTGCAGGTGTGTGGCAGATGTGCCGGTATGTGGAAGCAGGTGTGAGGAAGATGTGCAGGTGTGCGGCAGGTGTGCAGGTGTGTGGAAGCAGGTGTGCGGCAGGTGTGCAGGTGTGTGGAAGGTGTGTGGCAGGTGTGCAGGTGTGTGGAAGCAGGTGTGCGGCAGGTGTGCAGGTGTGCGGAAGCAGGTGTGCGGCAGGTGTGCAGAAGCAGGTGTGCAGGTGTGTGGAAGCAGGTGTGCAGGTGTAAGGCAGATGTGCAGGTGTGCAGCAGATGTGCAGGTATGTGGAAGCAGGTGTGAGGAAGATGTGCAGGTGTGTGGCAGGTGTGCAGGTGGAAGCAGGTGTGAGGCAGGTGTGCAGGTGTGTGGCAGATGTGCAGGTATGTGGAAGCAGGTGTGAGGATGTGCAGGTGTGCGACAGGTGTGCAGGTGTGTGGCAGGTGTGCAGGTGTGTGGAAGCAGGTGTGCGGCAGGTGTGC
>CAUYRB010100170.1:0-45369 GCA_963574695.1 Propithecus perrieri
TTTTTCTATATATTTTTAGTTGTCCGATTAATTTCTTTCTATTTTTAGTAGAGACGGGGGTCTCGCTCTTGCTCAGGCTGGTCTCGAACTCCTGAGCTCAAACAATCCGCCCGCCTCGGCCTCCCAGAGTGCTAGGATTACAGGCATGAGCCACCGCGCCCAGCCTCTCCTCTTCTTATAAGGACACCCAGTCCTATTGGATTAGAGCCCCATGCTTATGACCTCATTTAATCTTAATTACCTCCTTACAGGCCCTGTCTCAAAATACAGCCATATATGAATTTTGGGGGGACACAATGCAATCCATAATAACAGTAAACTTTTAAATAATGTGCCGCTTTGCTTACAAAGATTATAAAAAACTTTCAGCCATGTATTTTCCCCCTCCTGTCCTTTGTGCTGCTGTTGTTATTGTATAGTTGGCATACTTTGAAAACTCTACAATATATTGTTAATATTTTCAATTTAAACAATGATCTTTTAAATAAATTAAAAATGAAAAAACAAGGAATTTTATGATTACCCGCATATTATTATTTCTGGTACTCCTTATTCCTTTGCATACATTCAAGTGCCCATGTGGTATCATTTCCTTTCTGCATGAAGAACTTCTTTTAACATTTTTTGTAGTGTAGTTCTGTTGGCAGTGAATTCTTTTGGCTTTTGTTTGTCTGAAAAAAGTATTTATTTTGGCTTTTTTCTTTTTCTTTCTTTCTTTCTTTTTTTTTTTTTTTTTTTGAGATAGGGTCTCTATTATTGCCCAGGCTGGAGTGCAGTGGCGTCATCATAGCTCACTGCAACCTCAAACTCCTGGGCTCAAGTGATCCTCCTGCCTCAGCCTCCCGAGTAGCTGGGATTGCAGGTGCTGGCCACCATGCCCGGCTAATTTTTCTATTTTTTGTAGAGATAGGATCTAGCTATGTTGCTCAGGCTGGTCTTGAATTCCTTGCCTCAAGCAATCCTCCCACCTTGGCCTCCCAAAGTGCCAGGATTATAGGTGTAAGCCACCATGCCCAGCCTGCCTTTATTTTTGAAAGATATTTTCTCTGAGTAGAGAATTCTAGTTGACAGTTTTGTTTTTTCTTTTAGTACTTAAAGATACTGTTCAATTTTGTTCTGATTTGCATAATTTCGGATGAGTTTTTGTCCTCTATCGTTCTTACCTTTTTTCTCCCTACATATGTGTTTTTCCTCTGTCTGCTTTTGTGATTTTATTTTTATCACTGATTTTCAGCAATTAGTTATAATGTGTGTTTAAACCCATGGGGTTTATTGATCTTCTTGGATCTGTGGGATTATAGTTTTCATCAAAGTTGGAACAATTTTGGCCATTATTTCCACAAATGTTTTTTCTGTGTTCCTCAGGACTTCAGTTAAACATATGTTAGACACTTTGATATTTTCTCACAGGTCACAGAGTCTCTGTTCACTTTTTTCCAGTCTTTTTTTCTCCCCATATTCCATTTTGGCTAGTTCCTATTGCTATGTCTTCAATTTCATGGATCTTATTTTTCTGTAGTTTCTAATCTGCTGTCAGTTCCATCCAGTTGATTTTTTTAAAAAAGAAAGTCCATTGGTTCTTTTATACGTATATATTATATATATCTTATTCTCTCTTCATTATGTTTATATTTTCCTTTAAATATTTGAGCATATCTCATGCCTGTAATCCTAGCACTCTGAGAGGCCTGAGGCAGGAGGATTGCTTGACCTCAGGAGTTCGAGAACAGCCTGAGCAAGAGCGAGACTCCGTCTCTAAAAAAAAAAAAGAAGAAGAGTTTAAATATTTGAGCATGTGTATAATAGCTTTTTAAAAATCCTTGAGTACTCCATCATCTCTGTCATTTCTGTGTCTGTTTCTATTGACTGATTTTTCTGTTGCTTTTGGGTCACATTATCCTGCTTCTTGCTATGTCCAGTGAATTTTTTAATGGGCACTATAAATTTTTTATTACTAAGTGCCAGATTTGTTGAAGTCCTTTAAAAAGTGTTGGTCCTTTGTCTGGTGGGTAGTTAACTTATAAATTAGCTTGATCATTTCAAGGCTTGTTTTTCTGTTTTTGTTTTTGTTTTTAGCTTGGTACTGTGGTTTACTATAGCCTTTATCCTAGGGCTAGGTTAGCTTTACTACTATGAAGCGACTCTCTGGGTATCCACTGAATGTCCTTTATGTTCAGTGAGGATTCTCCACCTTGGCTGGTTAGAACTAAAAGTTTCCCCATCCTGTGTGAGTTTGTAGAGCTATTTGGCTTATAGTTCTCTGTCTTTCCCTCACCTCATGGAATTTCATTTTATGTATGTGAAACTTAGAATTTGGCAAAAGATCTAAGGTGATTCCTGTGCAGAGCTCTAGCTTTCTCTGTGCAGCTCCTTCTTTCCTGGTACTCTACCCCTAAAGTTTGCTGCAGCTTTTTGATCTCCAATCTCTCTTTCTCCTCAACGCTACAAGGTTGCCAGCCTCTGCGTCGGTTCCCCCCACTGTATAGTAGACTCGAATTTGTCTCCAGGCAGAAAGCAGGGGCAATCATAAGGCTCACTTAATTTGTTTCTTTTTTCTCTGGGATTACAGCATTGTCCAATGTCCACAATTAGTTGCCTCCTATATTTTGTTCATTTTTCTTGTTGCTATGGCAGAAGGGCAAACACCATCCCAGTTATTGTGTGATGGCTGGAAGTAAAAGTCTTTTCCAGCTCAATTTTGATTCCACTTCCAACAGTATCTCCTCAAAGTCAGATTCTGACCTAAATGGGAGGCCTCTAGCTGGGTCAATTTTAAGAATGCTTTCCATCCTTACCAGAATCTTCTTGCATTCCCTTGCTATTGGATTGGGAAAAACCCCTCCCAGCGTCACCTGCTATTCTCAGCTAACTGAGCCATGCTTTCCAGTGAATACCTCTTAGCCATTTGGGGGTTCTATTGTTCTCAGGCACCTCCGCTGCTTCTTGCACAGATGCTGGCCTGAGCAGCTTTTATTGTTGTTGGTAGTTTGCAATTTGTCTCCATTTGCTTGTATTTTGGTGTTTTGAGAGAAACTTCGTCACGTAGTTTATTTGCGAACGTACGTGGATTTTCTGTTTTTTCCATGTAGTTGCTCTGTATTTTGGTGTGAGGATTTTGAAATATTCAAAAACTAAGCAGCCAACAACAAAACCTCCACCTTCCCAGAATCTGGTATAAGTTTTAAGAGCCAGCATGTAATTTACCTTGCTTTCTTTTGCCTGTCTCTGCAATAGTAGCAGCATGTATCAAAATGTAGCCTCTCTCAGCCTGTGTCCTTGAGTTATTACAATGAGTAGAGCTCATATGGCAACGAACAATGGACATGTATTGTGAGTAAGAAATAAATTTTGTTGTTTTAAGCCATTCAGGCTTTGGGATTTTTCCATTCATTGGTCTCTCTTGAGAGTTAGAAAGTGTTACCTTTATACCAAGGCAATTCATTTAATTGACCTTAAGGTAGCCACCATTAAGTTAAGAGAGGGGGTGAGGAGAAGAAGTATGGAGTGAAGGAAGAAAAGAAATAAGGCAAAGAAATAAAGCAGTTTGAGAACCATGTCTGGGAAATAACAAATAGCTTATCAAGTTTTGGGGGAATTGTGTTACCAAAGAAACCATGCACCTCTCCACCACTCTATTATACAATATAAATGGTACTCCCTGAAGGTGGGTAGTGTGATACTGCTGTACCTAAATCACCCACTACAGCGTATGTCTAACCAGGACCACTCAGAAGCTGAAAGAGGCTGGGACTATTTCTGTTTTCTGAAATGAAGAAGTCCCTACATAAATAACACAAGTTGTAGTTACTTTAAGAGTTCACCTTGCTAAATTAATGCATTTAACCCCGTAACAGAATGCATTATGATTTTATCCATACCAAGTCTTTTTATAATGCCATAGTTTTCCATCTTCTTCCATTAGCGTTATACTGAAGGCTGTCCTGCTTAATTGTTTCTTTTCAATTCCTTGTTTTCTGACCTGATCATCAAGGAGGGAGAAGACCAGGGGAAAGAGTGGTCCTAATGCACAGAATGCCTTGTAGAACTCACTGCTGCTATAAGTTCTATAGTGGACATTTAAGTTTTTGGGTTTTTGTTTTGTTTTGCTATGCCTTTCAGCTTCCAGTCACCCATGTCTGATATCAAATGTGGTATTAGCACTCTTGTAGTTCAAAAGAACAGAAAAACCAAATCAAACTTGTTTTTCAGATATCGACTGTTATGTTCCTCAGCCAGCCTAGTATTTGCTTGGTGGGCTTATGAACAAAATGGTGGTAACAACACAGGCTAATTCCATGAGCTCAACAACATGGATTTCAGCTTTCTAAGAGAATCAAGGGAAGGATATTCCAGCAGTGGGAATGGAGAATATGGGGGCATTAAGGCAGAACTAACCTTACTGTGTCTGAGGAATAGAAAGCAGACCAGTGTGTCTGTCTGATAGTGGTGAGATGGGAGAGGTAAGGGAGCTAATCACTTAGAGCTTTGTTAGCCAGTGTAAGGAGAAGCCACAGGAGGGTTTCAAGTAAGGGAATAATGTGATATGAATTCCGTTTTCAAAAGATTCACTTTAGTTGCTCTACGGAAGATGTTTTCTAGCTAGATAAGAATGAAAGCAGGTGACCAGTTAAGATCCTTTCCTGTTCACTGCTATTGCAGCAGCCCACATGTAAGATGTTAGGTGGTGGTATTGTATATGGAAAAAAGTGGCTGGGTGGTGGATATGTTTTTGAGGCCAACTTGCTGATGGAGTAAATATGGGAGGAATCAAGAATGACTTATTAAGTTTTGAGTTGAGCAACTGAGTTGTTGTTTATGCCATTCATTGAGATAGGGACAACTGCAGAGGAGTAAGTTTATAGGGAAAATGAGGAATTCTGCTTTGGTTAGGTCAAGTTTGAGAGGCCTGATAGGCTGCCAAATAGAGTTGTCAAATAGGCAGTTGGATATACAATTTTGGAGTTCCCAGAGAGAGAGCAGGGTGGAAGACACAGATATTCAAGCAACTTGGACTACTCTGATCCCTTATTGTGATACCCGCCCTGGTGTGGCATAGAAGAGAGGAACCAGCTAATCTAACTTTTGGCACATGGATTATAGTTGATACCTTCCAGTTCATACTAGAATGGAGACAAAGATTTATCCTTCCTAGAAAAGACGCTGAATGCTGGATACGAACTTTCCTTCTCTACCATTGTGGGTCTATCATTGTGGCCTGCTGTGGGATTACCAAATACCTTATACACAGCCAGGGTAGCCCATACAACACTTCTTGCTTGGCACACAGTAGCATTAAATTCTGTGTTAAAGGGCCTAGATTATGGGTCACCCACAGGGATTGCGGCAAGGAGGGGCCATCATTGTTCACATAGGATTTTCCAGAACTGGAAAGGACCCTTTCTTAGAGACCCAGAAATCTTTGTGGGGAAGTAACTCCAAAGCGTGGTCCCTGAGGTGTTCCTGGTGCTTTGGAGACTGGGGGTGGTTGACCCTCATTTCAATGTCAATCAGGGCAATACATGTTCTATACAATAGACTTTTACATACCATTTGTGTTTGAATAGGTTTCTGCCATTAAAAAGATGCAAAACTCTGAGGGAGTCTAACCTCTTCGCTTTCCCTATGGGGAAACAGGCTGAGAGAGGTAAAGTGACCGGGACTTCTGGGTGCCATTTCCCTCTCAGCTGCTTTTGCCCTGCTCCCGGCCTGTTCCAAGCAAGGCGGTGGCAAGTCAAGAGAAGCCAGAGGACAGTTAACGTATCTGAGGATCTTGGAGCCTCATCCTTAAGTCATGATGGGCTTTTTCTCTTTAGCTGGGAGCCCCATCACGACCCTCCCAAGCTCTGGATGTGTGACAGGGAGGGTGGAATCTGAGATACAGAACCATCCTCCCCCCCACCCCCACCCCCACCACCAAGGAGGAACTTGGAAGTGAGAACAGCAGAGCCATTTGCTAGACAAGATCTTCAACTGCGGGGACTGGAGGCAATTGAGAACAGTTTTGAAAATGCAGAATGAAGGGCGGGGTGCTGAGAACCACATTGGGTAAGGGTGAGGAAGCAGGTTGCCAGAGGCCCTTTCCCACCTGCTGCTGCTCTGAGGGGCGGGACTCTGCGCCCTCTCTTACTTGGATGGATTTAAAAAATCACTCTCCAGGATCTCCAGCTGTGCTTTTGTGTGTGTGGCAAGGGGTTGCAGACGTGGGGGACCATTTGTCAATTTAAAGAAGCCAGGCTTTTTCTGCCCGTTAATTCGCCCATCAATAGAGATACGATTCTCCCACGCTTCACTGTAACTCTCATTGCACAGGTGGGGAATCTGAGGCTCGGAGGGGAATCCAGGCCATAGTTCCGGGGCTGTCCATTAACTCTGGGATCACAGGGTAGCAAGCATCGGGAGCGTGGGCTCGAGCGCGCGGAGCAGGAATTCCCAGTGTGCTGACCACAGGGTCCAGGTAAAGCGGTCAGGGGCCCAATCCCGCCCACCTCAGTTCGCACGCCTAGTCTTGCCCTCCAGCCAGGTGGTGCACGCGCGTCCTCCCACGGGGGGGCGGGGCCTCTGTGTTGTTGTTTCTCTGGAGCCCCGCCCCTGAGGGGGGCGCGGACCACGCGGCCGGAGGGCCCGCCTCCCCTCCCCCTCCCCGCTCAGCTCGCCCGCCTCTTTGTATCCAACATCCGGGTTTCCCCGCTGGCTCGGCTTCGTGGCCGCCGCTCAGGAGCCATTTTGGACTCGGTTCAGGTCCCCTCCCCCCACCCCTCCCCCGTTCATGGCCCCTCCGGACTCGGCCCCTGCGCCCGGGGCCCGGGCCCAGCCCCGCCGCGTTATGCCTGAGTCGGGCGTGCCCCGGCCCGTGCCCCGCCGACGCCCCCCGGCCCCCGCGTCGCCCCAGAGCCCGGGCCGTAACCTGCGCCGCCCGCAGCGGCCCTGAGCCCGGCCCCGCCGACCGGCCCTTGGAGCCCGAACGCTGCCCGGGGACGAAGGTGCAGGAAGCGCGCGGGGAACAAGACCGAAGGAAGGAGCGGGAAGGAGAGCACAGCCGCCGCCGGGCCCTGCGCGCCCCGGGAGCGCCGTGCGGCCCTGCCCGCGGGCTCCGGGTGTCCGCGGGGCGGCGCCGCGGAACATGACGGCGCCCTGGGCGGCCCTCGCCCTCCTCTGGGGATCGCTGTGCGCCGGTAAGGACGGGGCGCGGCGTAGGGGGCGCGGGAAGGGCGCGCGGGGCCGACCACGGGCGCCGCGCGGTGTTTACCAACAAAGGGCGGGCCCGCGGCCTCGTCGCCGTGCCACCTGCACCCAGCTCGCACCTCCCGGGGCGGGAATTGGGGGCGCACTGGGCGCCCGACTTGCCGATCTTCGGGGAACGCTCTTGTCTGTGCGGTGGTCTGAGGGATTCTCGTTCGTTAGGCGCCCCCGAGATGAAGGCCGGGAGCCGGAGCCTTAGGGTCGGGGTTTAGGCTATGCGGGCGCGTGGAACCCAGGGAGAGAGTGAGGAGAACCTGAGCGTGTGGAAGGCAGCCAAGCGGGTGGGCAGATCTAATCGGGGGTGGTAGGGATTGTCGGTGCAGCAGTGGCCGGTGGGGACAGGGCTGCGCGTCTCTCAGAGCCACTAACTAGAGAGAAGCGAAGGGGGCGGCTTCACACAGCCCAGAGGAGTCACTTGTACCCCATCCCACCAGTCTGCGTCGCGTCGCCTGCACGGGCTGCACGCCTGCACGTCGCCTGGCGGGCTGTTGGTGCTGGCTCCCACCTGCTCCCGCTTTCCCTGTGGTGGGCCCCAGGACGCAGAGTGCCGTCGCCTAGCGGGACTGATTTGTTTTGGGGACCTGGGAGGGGAGGTGGGGTAAAAAGCTAAGCCAACAGGTTCGCGTTCGCTTGGGCCTTTGGGAGGCAAGTGGCGGGGCTGGGTGACCCTCACTTAGCTCGCCGGCGGCCGCGGTCTTGTGGTTGGGGGTGTTTGGCTGGCGCGTGTGTTCTCGGGGGTATGTGGGTGCGGGTGGATACACGCGGAGTTCCCCCGGGAGAGCGGTTTTCCCTCAAGGCCGAAGCACCAATTTCCCTCTCCGAATAGTGCCAGGGTGCGCGCAGCCCAGGTGGGCGCACTGGGACGGCCTCCGGGCAGTCTTGGGAAACGTGGGGAGCCGGGCATTGAGGCTCCTGCGAGAAGGTCGGGGCGGCTGTTACCCTGTGGCCCGGCCGCCAGGTCCTGCGCGTCTTTGTTCCCAGCCCCCATTACACATGCAGCGCGGGTCCCCCGCCGCCCGCAGTGGCAGCGGCTCAGAGTCTGGGAAACCCGCGAGGGGCGGGGTTGGGTGTGCAGGGGCGGGGCTCGGGTCCCCAGGCTCCTGCGGGGGTGTGGATCCGGGATCTCCATCCCATCCCATCCTCACCTTCATTCTGCCCCGTCCTTTGCAAAATGGTGAAGCTTAGTTTACGCCTAAAGCGAGTGAGTTTTCGAGTGGGGTGGGAGCGCGTAGCCTGAGTGCGGGGACCAGAGGGCAAAGACCACTTCACTGGTACCTCAGGACCCTGTAGGAGGTGGCGTCGCGGCTCTCCTGGAGCAGTTTTCTGTGTGGTGGAGGCCAAGTGATGGTCCTGTTGAACTTTTTGTTCCTTTTTGTCCCCTTCCCTTCGAGATGCTTTTTCCACGCCCCAGGGAAGGCGTGGGCCTGCTAAAGGGAGGGCGGCCAGCAAGGTGCTGGCATGCAGCAGCCCGCCTGGCTGCCTCTGGACCCCCTGGGTACTTAATCCCCGGACGTGCTTGGGCCCTTCCAGTTTGGCTTACCTCCTCATTAGGCAGGGCCAGGAGGCATTGGGCCCCTGGAAGCACTATTTCTTTCCTCTTTCCTCTGCTCCCCACTCCTAGCTTGGGCAGTGCTGAGCAGTGTATCCTGGTAGGGGGCAGCCAGAGTCAGACTCCAAGGATCTGCGTTCCTGCCCTGAGAGGAAGGTAGAGTAACTGGATGTTTCTTATGGTTACACCAGTCAGTCCTCTGGCCACTACCCTGCCCTGTGTGGAACTATGGGAAAAGAGCTGCCCCACATCCAGGTTGGGGCAGAGCTGGCCCTTCTCTTCCCTTGGCAGCAAGGATGCCCTTCTTTCAAGCTTCTGCCTTCCGGTTTAGAATTACCTCCACTCCTGCAGCACGCAATGCTCTGATAGAAAGGAGATCTAGAATAGTGCTGTCCAACAGAAATACTGTGTGAACCATATGTATCTTAAACTTGTCTTTTTTTTTTTTTTTTTTAAGAGATGGGGGTCTCGCTATGTTTCCCTGACTGGTCTCAAACTCCAGGGCTCAAGCGATCCTCCCGCCTCAGCCTCCTGGGTAGCTGTGAGTAGCTGGGACTACAGGCATGCACCATGGTGCCCAGCTATATAACTTACAATTTTCTAGTAGTCATGTTAATACAATGAAAAAGAAACAGCTGTGTCTTAGCTCTGGCTGCCATAACAAAATACCATAGACTGGGTGGCTTAAACAGAAATTTATTTTCTCACAGTTCTGGAGTCTGTAAGTCTGAGACTAGGGTACTGGCATGGTCGAGTTCTGGTAAGAGCCCTCTTCCTGGCTTGCAGACCTCCACCTTTTCACTACCTCCTTCTGTGACAGGGCTGGAGAAAGAGAGAGGGGGAGGGTGGGAGATAGGGAGAGGGGGAGGAACTTATCTTTTCTTCTTTTAAGACCACTAATCTCATCCTTATGACCTAATGGCCCCATGATCTACTCTAACCCTATCTACCTCTCAAAGGTCTCCACATATCTTTACATTGGAGGTTAGGGCTTGAACGTATAAATTTGGGGGGGACACAAACATTCTATAATGAGGCAGGATGATTATTTAATCTGATATATACAAAATAATCATTTTAGCATGTAATCAATATTAAAACAATGAGACATTTTACATTCCTTTTTTGTACTGTCTTCAAAATCCGGTGTGTATTTTACTTACACTTACAGAACATCTCAACTCTGACTTTCTATATTTCAAGTGCTCTATAGTCACAGTTGGCTAGTGACTACCATATTGGACAATGCAGACCTAGAAGGAAAGGCTGAATTTATGCCCTAATAATGGCATGGTGCTTGTCACAAGATCAGTAGCCAGTTAGTTCTTTAAGTCTTTTGTGGTCTGTGCCTGGCCCACAGTCTTTGATAAATAAGCCATCTGGCTCTTGCATTGCGTGGACATCACAGACACTATGTGTATCTCATAAAAGCTCCTGACACCTGCCTCTACTTGGGGTTCAGATCAGAGGGACTGTGGGGGCAGGGTGGAGCTATGTTCTGAGTGGAGTGTCAGGAGCCACTGACTGGGGAAGGGGACCAGACTCCTGTCTGTCCTGCCAGGAAGCGCAGACCCTGACTACCCTCATAGGCTGACCATCCTTTGATCCAAAGCATTCAGCTCCCAAGCAGGGGACTGAATGCACAGGCACTCAGGGGGTGGCTTCCTGGAAGAGACCAGGGCTGAAATCTGAACACTGGGCAGGACCACAAAAGGCAGCAGTAAGGGAGAGGACATGTCCAGTGGCCTGAACAGGGTAAGTGAGGCAGCAAGGTGGGAATAAGCCCAGTGAACCCATCCCCACCAGGACAAGGTGCTCCTCAGGACTGGTACAGTGCATATGTGCAGAGCAGCAAGGACTTCAAGGAGTCCAATTAGTGGGCAACAGGTTTCTATTATCAGTGCAGAACAGTGTGTGCACACAATGTAGGTGCACACATTGCATGTACATTCCATTTCCTCAGAGAAGGGCATATGTATGAATGAGTGAGTGAAGTGACCTTCATCTCTCAGGCCCAGTGTAGTGGTAGTTGCCAAGGACATGGGCTACAGAGCCATGGGCTGTAGGTGCCTGTCTATAGGGAAGGGTATCCTCTGCTACCTGTCCTTGTACCCGCTGGGCACTCCAGGCTCTGCATTGACTGGCTGGCTGAACTGCCCTTTGGAAGGAGTGGGCACCCTACCCATTCTTAGAGGCCCTTCCAAGACAGTTGATGTGAGAAACTTGCCCATCCTTACAGTCCCTACAGCTGGGCAGAAACGTAAGATCCAAGCCCCACAGCCTCCCACTGCTTGGACCTCTGTGTGTACTACTCTGCAGGTTTTTCTGGGTATCAGGACTCCCCAGAAGCACCTGACCTCCTCTGACATTTCATCTAAGGAGCTCCCTGTGCAGGAAGCCCAGTGAAGAGCCTGCATCCTGCACAGTGGTCCTTCATGTCATAGGCCCCTCAGAATCTGATGAAAGCTGTGGGCCCTTCCCTCAGGAAAATAAATAAGTACATGTGTGCACGTACATCGTGTGCACACACTGTTCTGCACTGATAATACAAACCTGTTGCCCACTAATTGGACTCCTTGAAGTCCTTGCTGCTCTGCACATACCCACTATACCAGTCCTGAGGGGCACCTTGTCCTTGTGGGGAGGGGTCCACTGGGCTCATTCCCACCTTGCTGCCTCATTTACCCTGTTCCGGCCACTGGACATGTCCTCTCCTTTATGCTGCCTTTTGTGATCCTGCACAGTGTTCAGGTTTCAGCCCTCGTCTCTTCCAGGAAGCCACCCCCAGAGTGTCTATGCATTCAGCCCCCTGCTTGGGAGCTCAGGGTAGTACAAGTGGGAACCAAGGAGCATCAGGTCAGGAGTTTAGATCCACTTGGAGATTACTGACTTGTCATCATGATCTAGAGGGGTGGAGGGAGTGTCTGGATAATACTTTTGACAGCAACTCTGGATAGATAGCCGTGAGGCAGGGTCCTGGCTGCATGGGTCTCATTCTGGAACAGGGTTTCTCAACCTTGACACTATTGACATTTTGGACCTGATGATACTTTGTTGTGTGTTGGGGTAGAATGGGAGGGGGAGCTGTCCTGTGCATTGCAGGATGTTTAGCAGCATCCCTGACCTCTCCCCACTAATTTCAGTAGCACCTCTGTAATCATGACAACCAAAAATGTTTCTAGATCTTGCTAAATGTCCCTGGTAGAGGTTGGAGCAAAATTGTCTCAGGTTGAGAACCACTGATCTAGAATGTTCTCATGATTTTAAAGAGGCAAACAGACATGGGAGGTGGAGGTGATGGCTTCTGAGTGCACATCAGTCCCACCTCCCTTTGGATTCAAAGTCTGAGGCTGGATTCTCTTCAAAGCCTAGGGGATTCCTGCTTTACTAAACCTGCTCAGTGTGTGAGAGTTTGGTTCAAAGTTAGTAGTTCTGATGTGTTGCTTGCCAGGGAGGAGAATTCTGGCGTCCTTGAGTTTTCCCAGAAGTGGTTCAGGTTTCAGGGAGGCGGTGGCTATGGGTGGCTGGGCAGCCTGCCTGTCCGAACCCGCCCACCCGCCTCTGACTGTTGCCTTAAGTCTGGCACTCCAGCCTCTCCCTCCTGCACGCACAGAATGTCAGGAAGTGGCTCTTGTTGGGGACTCTCCGCCTGCCCAGCACCCCCTCTGCGCTCACCTGGAAGCCTCACGAACTGAGGCTGCCCCTGCCTGCCAAGAGGAGTGCTGGGGTTGTTAGCAAGACGCAGGCATGCCCTTTCCCCCGAGCGGGCCTGCCGTGTGGCACTCCGAGGAGCCGCAGCGGCTGTGGGCCTGGAATCCCCAGGCCAGGGACACCAGGGCAGGTGGGCAGCCTCTCCCCAAAGGTATGGGTGCAAGTCTCTCCCCTCTCTCAGGGTGTGGTGGTCAGATTGGAATCTGAAGGCAGGGCCAGGCTTCCTCCTGTGGACCTGGGGAGGTATGGTGGGCAGCACTGCCTGAGACAAGTCAGCACTGGAGGCCCTGGCGGAGTTGTTGATATCTACGGAGACCTGTCTGTTGGGCTTGGCAGGCTGGCAGCCCCCTGTTGCTACCCCCGTGTTTATTTTCTATTCCTCCCCTGGCCTACTCAGATCTTTGCTAGCTAGGGCTTTCTGGGGGTTTCTTCTCTGAACTTGAACTCGGTGAGACAGCTTGCTGCACTGGGAACTAATTACAAACCGGGTTCTTAGGGTAGAAAGAAGCATATTTTTTTCAAGACGTGGGATCTCGCGATGTTGCCCAGGCTGGTCGTGAACTCTTGGCCTCAGGTGATCCTTGTGGCTGAGACTACAGGCACAAGTCACCGCACCCAGCTGGAGGAAGCATTCTTAAAAGCTTCAGTTTCCAAGTGCTCCACATCACTGGTGTGTGAAGTTTTCGCTGGGTTTGGGACTTCCTAGTTCCATCTCTTGGAGGCTTTCCAAAGGATACTTTATTGCCTTCTCAAATTCTATCACCAATTCTTTGTTCCAAAACAAACACCCATCCCCTTGTTCCGGGATTCCTTTTTGGTCTCTCATTCTCCACCAGACTCATGGGTCCATCCCAGCCCCAGAGGTACCTGTCCTTGCTGTCCTGGTGGTGCTGCTCCTGGATGCCTAGGTTGTTGGGTAGAGGAAATGCTGCTGCCTTCTTCTGAGTCTTTGTTTATTAAGTTCTTCAGTGATGTCTCTGTCTGAGACAATGGTAAGTACTGGAAATCAGTGGATAAAGCAAGCTGGGATTGTTCAGGGGTCAGCTGTGTCTCCTTCTGGCCCAGGACCAGTAATGGCTTCCTGCCTTTGGACAGCTCCGTGCTGGTTATTCCAGGCTTGCTGTACACATACATGCGCCTTTTTCAGATCCTCTCTGGGACTGGCAGCTCCAGCTGGGTGTTTTCATTCAGAGACAGGTGATCGCTGGAAGTGGGTGTTGGAAAGGAAGCCTGCCTCACTGGGCAGATGTGTGGCCCTCCTGCCAGGGGAATGTTCTCTGGAGGGGCCTGGCCTGCTGGACAATGGGGCTTCTCCTCCCTGGCCAGTTTGTGGGCTGGAGCTGAGGTGTTTTGTGAGGCAAGCTCATGCTCTTTGCAAACGTTCCTCTGCTGACTATTTCAGTTCCACTCTGACAACTAAGGAGGCTAAAATTAGTTCTGGAGAAGGAAAAGGAAGGCTGGTTGGAAACCCAAGCCCTTGGCTGGAGGATGGAGGCTGCTTCCCCAGTTTGTGGCTGAGCATTTCCGAGGATGTGACCAGACCAGCTGTTGTCTGTCCATCTGAGGAGAGGGAGGGGTCCCTGTTTCCTCCAGATCTGAACCAATTAAAACAGGAGACTGAATTGGAAACTGACTCTCTCCAGTGTTGATGCCAAGATGTTTTTTCCTTCTGGCTTGTGCAGTGTGGTGCATGGTGTTATCAGGTATGAGGACAGTGCCTTTTAATGAATGTCCACTGTCATTGACAACCTTCCTCCTCCTTCATTCCCAACTTGATCATTATGTGTCCCTTGATTCAGAAAGCATGCATGAGTTCTCAGAGTCCTAGGTTGGCAGCCATGGTTTAAGATTTTCTTATTTTATGTACTTTTTGGGAATTTCCTTCTCACCAAAGTTTGACATTGGGTTGGAGGAAAGCCCTGTGGCCCAGAGTTCATGAGAGGTCCAGCTTCTCTGTGCATGAAAGACATGGGGAATCAAGGCTCATCTGCTCTGGGGCTTAGAAACTAGAAGTCCAGAAGAGTTAGAGAGGTGAACTCAGGTTTCTCTTCCCACCTGGCTGGCCCTTCCTGTGAACCTTCTGCCTGGGGGTGGGTCTTGCAGGCCATGTGGGAGTAGCGCCAAGCCAGGGCAATGCACTTCTGTCTCCCCTACAAAAGCTACACCCTGAAAGCTACAAAAAGCTACAAAAGCTACACTCTCTCCTGAAAAGCTACACCCAAACCTCCCTTCACCTAGGGGTCTCCCTGGGGTGTAGTTGGGGGAGTCTAGGTCATTTTGGCCCTGACTTCTTTTCCCATTTTAAATTTTATTTTTGGTTATACAAATAATAACACATTTATTAAATAATTGCAGAAATTTAGATGCTGCAGATAAAACCAGGATCTCCTTTACTACCTCTGACCCCTGAGTTCTCCTCCAAAGGAGAGCTTTTTAAGGTTGATGTGTTTTCCCAAATTCGTGGGCTCAGGTTGATCCTCTTGCCTCAGCCTCCTGAGTAGCTGGGACCACAAGTGTGTGCCACCACGCTGGGCTCATTTTTTTCTATTTTTAGTAGAGACAGGGTCTCCCTTTTGCTCAGGCTGGTCTCGAACTCGTGACCTCAAGCAATCCTCCTGCCTCAGCCTCCCAGAGTGCTAGGATTACAGGCATGAGCCACTGCGCCAGGCCGTGGTGTGTATTCTTCCAGACATTTTTACCTGTGCGTCTATGGGAGTACTTAGAGAAATACACTTTTTTTTTTCACCTAAAATGGTATTTTGGCATTTAATTGAAGCATAAAATAAATACTGAGGTACATACAAGTAATTATCCTAAATGTCAGCTCAGAATTTTCACAAACTGAATATACCTGTGTAATCAGCTTCCAGATCAAGAAGCAGAAATTTACCAGCCTCTCCCCCAACCAAGCCCTGTCTTACTGCCTTTTGGTCACTACCCTCACTCTCTAGGGTTAATGAGTGTCCTGATTTACAACAGCATAAGTTAGTTTTGCCAGTTTTTGTATTTCATATGAATGGAATCATGAATGGAATCTTACGGAATGAACTGTTTTGTGTCCATCCTTTGCTTACCATGTTTGTGACTTTCACTTATGTCATTGCATGTCATAGCTTTTTAAACTCAAAGATCTGTTTTGGCAAACTTTCTAATACATATGGATCTCCTTTGATCTTTCAGATAGCTGTGTAAAATTCCAAAGTTTAAATATAGACTACATTTTATCTGGTTTCCTTTTATTGATGGATTTTGTGGTTGCATAGCATTTATGCAGATCGTTTCTCAAGGATAGATGACGAGTAATTTCTGGGTTGTAAGACATGTATATTTTCAATTTTAATGGATACTGAAAGATCTTTTTAAATTTTATTTTAATTAATTTAAGTTTTATTTTACTTTACCCAGGTGATGGAAGTGGGGGCAGAAGCTGGGTGAGATGGCGGGTAGCTCTCTGCAGCAGTCTGTGAACAACCTTCTTATCCTCCCATCCCAAACCTCTGCTGCAATGCTAGATTACCGAGATTGGAAGTAGCCCCACTTCATGAAGGGTGTCTGGAGAGGGGGAGGGCTCACTTCCGCTGGCGCATTGTCTGAGAACTAGAGAGGCTGCTTTCTGTATCTGAGTCTCCTGGTTACTGTGCTGGCAAGGGAGGAGGTAGCACTGGACTAGCCAGGATGCACTGGTCTGGGTATAAGATGGGCATGCATGTGTGTGTCTGTGTGTGCTCACTTACCATGCCCGTGCTGCCTCCATCCTCCAGAGAGACTAAGACACTTGCTGAAGAGCTCTGGGTAACGGAGCGCTGTCAGTGAGCCCAGTGCATGTGGCAGAACTCTGACTTCACATGTGGTGATAATGGTAGTAGGGGGTTTGGGAGAAACTGCAGTAGAATTATTTTAGAGTCTGATGAGAGGCTCCTCATGACAGAAGGAGCTCTGGTGAGTGTCTGTTCCTGAGTGAGTGAGTATATGCCTTGTTCACTTGTACAACTTTCTGCCACAATTGGCAGAAGACTTAGCGAACACAGTTTGGGAAGACTTGTTCTCCAAAGCCCTTGCTTCCCAGTCTCTTTCTTCAGCTCGTCGCCTACTCATTCATTACTGTTGTACTGGGATTCCCTTGTAAGCCCGTGTGTTTGGCCCTGCTCATGGATTTAGATTACGTTGGATTTGTGGAAGTATTTCTAGTACAAATGATGTCCCAATCAGCTTTCCCACATTGTACAGGTGATGTGCACTGTTGGTGTTTTAGTCTGCTTAGGCTGCTGTAACAGAATACCATAAACTGAATGGCTTAAACAACAGATATTTATTTTCTCACAGTTCTGAAGGCTGGAAGTCCAGGATTAAGGTGCTGGCAGGGTTGTTTTCTAGTGAGGCCTCTCCTTGCCTTGCCCATGGCAGCCTTCTTACTGTGTCCTCACGTGGCCTTTTCACTGTGCATGTATATTTCAGGGGTCTCTTCCTCTTCCTATAAGGATACCAGTCTCCTGTTGGATTAGGGGCCTGCCCTTATAACTTCGTTTAACCTTAATTACCTCCTTAAAAGCTCTGTCTCTAAATATAGTCATGTTGGAGTTCAGGGTTTCAACCTATGAATGGGGGGGCTCAATTCAGTCTATAACAGTCTGAAATAGTGAAGTTGGTAGAAAGTGAATTCTGTTTTTCTTTTGAGTTACATTTTGAAATGGAAGTTCCTTTTTTCAGGGCTTTGCCCTGGTATCTCTCATCTTGCTTAGCACTTTCCATGGGCAATCTTATCTACACTGGTGGGCTCAGTTTCTGTGTTTGTGTAGATGTACCCTTGCCTTTGGGCAAATTATGGTCCTGAAAATATGTCTAGAAGCTGAGTAAAAAGTGGGTATGGAGATTTCCTCTTCTGATAATCAGGACCAAACTTCTTTCTGAAGGCAGTTGGAAAAACTGGACAAAATGAAGAAAACGTCTCTGGTTGAAGGCACTGTACAGCTGTACAAAGAAGATAGTGAACACCTCCCAGGCCCAGTATCTGCATGAAAACAAAAGCTGAGAGCAATGACTCTGGCATTTGGGTCTGTTTTCAGTCATTCCTCAGGGGCAACTGATAGGTTCAGCATTGCATTTGATAGCCTTCTAGGACTAGAAAAATAGGAATTAGAGTTCTGAGCAAAGGGTGGGCACAGTCAACCACTTTTGGGTTGGGATCCCAAAGACTAGGAGTGAGGAAGACCCAATTGTAGACAGCCCGTAAAGTTGGATTAAAATATTCTGGGATTAATAGTATCTTCAGCTGCCTGCCAGAAGCTCTAAATTCATTCTGGAGGATTTATATCATCCTAGGCCTCAAATTATTTCTATAAACAATTTTGCAAATATAGTGACTAGCTGATGATAACTAGCACAAACATCACAGTTGAAGCAGATCTTGATGAGCTCCAGTTGTAATCATGTACATATTTTAAAATAGCAGTGCTCACTGTGGTCAAGGAGATGAAAGAGTGGAAATTTCAGCAGAGAGCTGAAGGCTATAGATAACCAAAAAAATCTGTTCAAAAATTGTTCTGTATCAAAAACAAATTATAATAAGAACTCAATGATTTTATCAGATTAGGTGAAACTGAAGAGAGAATTAGTGAATTGGATGATGGGTCAGAAAAAAATATACAGATTGAACTGTGGAGAGACAAAAAGATGGATAATACAGAAGAAAGAGAAAGACACCTAGAAGATGAAGTGAGAAGGTCTAAAACCCATGAAGTCATAGCCATAGAAGTAAATGAGAGAGATTGAGGCAGAAGAGATAATAGCTGAGAACTTTCAAAAACTAATGAAAGACATCAAGCCACAGATTCAAGACATCCAGTGAGTCTCAAATAAGATAATAAATAAAAAAATCCATACCTGTTCCCATCACAGTCAAAATTCTGTAACCAAAGACAGAATCGTGAAAGCAGCTAGAGTAAAAAGACAATACCACCAAAAGAGCAGTAGTTACATTGACAGCTAACTTATTTTTCTTTTTTTTTTTTTTTTTTTGAGACAGAGTCTCACTCTGTTGCCTGGGCTAGAGTGCTGTGGCGTCAGCCTAGCTCACAGCAACCTCAAACTCCTGGGCTCAAGCAATCCTTCTGCCTCAGCCTCTCGAGTAGCTGGGACTACAGACATGTGCCACCATGCCCGGCTAATTTTTTCTATATAGATTTTTAGTTGTCCAAGTAATTTCTTTCTATTTTTAGTAGAGACGGGGTCTCGCTTTTGCTCAGACTGGTCTCGAACTCCTGAGCTCAAACAATCCACCCGCCTCGGCCTCCCAGAGTGCTAGGATTATAGGCATGAGCCACTGCGCCCAGCCTATAGCTAACTTCTTAACAAACAGTAGAAGCCAAAAGACAGTGAAATGAGTGATAGCTTTAAGTGCTGAAAGAAATAGTTGTCAACCCAAAATTCTTTTCTTAAATTATTTGTTATTTATTATTTTTTGAGACAGAATTTCACTGTGTTGCCCGGGCTGGTCATGAACTCCTGGGCTCAAGCGATCCTCTCACCTCAGCCTCCCAAGTAGGTCGGATTGCAGGTATGTGCCACCGCTCCCAGTTCCTAACCTAACATTCTGTATCAAGCGAAACTATCTTTCAAGAATGAAGACGTCGTTATGTTAAGGGAAATAAGCCAGACACAGAAAGATATGATCTCACTCATATGTGGGACCTAAAAAGATTGATCTCATAGAAGCAGGGAGTAAGAATAGTGGTTATCAGAGGCCGGTGGCTAGCGAGGAAGCTTAGATGGGGAGAGGTTGGTCAGAGGGTAGAAAGTTACAGTTAGATAGGAGGAATAAATTCTGGTGTTCTGTTGCACAGTAGGGTGACTGTAGTTAACAATAACGTGTATTTCAAAATAGCTAGAAGAGAGGACTTTGCTCTCACCACAGAGAAATGATAAATATTTGAGTGATGGATTTGCTAATTACCCTGATTTGATTGTTACACAGTGTACACATGTATCAGCATTACATTGTACCCCATAAACGTGTACAATCGTGTCAATTAAAAATAAAACAAAACTTAAAAAGGTGTCAAGTAAAGGAGATATTCTTCAGGCAGAAGGAAAATAATCCAGATGGAAGGTTAGAGATGTAGAGAGAAATGAAGAGCAGTGAAAATGATTCATGTTCAGGCTTTTTTTTTGGTATGAGAAGAATATCGAGTTTGAAATACACACAAAAACAAAATGCACGGCAACAATGCTGTATGTGGGAGTGGAGTGCAAATTAAACTAAATTGTTCTAAAGATTCTTATATTGTCCAGGAAGAGAGTGGAACTGTCAGTTAATGTTACATTTTGATAAGAAGGCATGCTATAATCTTTAGGGTAACCACTAAATGTTGGAAAGATTATAACTTTCAAGCTAAAAAAGGGACAAATGGAATAATAGAGAATTCTTCAGCTGAAAAGAAGGCAATAAAAGAGAGATAAGGGAACATGGGGCAGGTGAGATAAATAGAACTAATATCCCTAGTGAACATATGATATAAAAATCCTTAGTAAAATATTCATACCTAGAATTCAGTAATATGTATAATACAACTATTAATACATCATGACCAAGTGTTTTTATTCCAGGAATGCATAGCTGATAATAACAATTGAAAATCAATCTAGTTCACAATGTTAACAGAGTAAAGGAAGACAAACTATATAATTGTCTCAGTTGATGCAGAAAAAGCCTTTAAAGTTTAATCGTTAGTTAATCCTCAAAATAAAGCAATTTGGAAATGCAGATGACCAAGAACAGCCAAGGCAATCTTTAAGGAAAAGGAAAAAAGTTCTCCTGCTGGATTTCAGGACTCATTGGAAAGCTATGGTAATTAAAATAATAAGCTTCTGGTGTGCAAAGATAACTGAATAGAACAGAATAGAAAGTCCAGAAATATATCCATGCCTATATGGATACTTAATTTAAGACAAAGGAGAAACCAACTCAGAAATTGGGAGATGGATAGTCTTTCTAATAAAAATGAAAACATTACAGTTCTGTTTGAAGTGATATTTCATGGATATGAGAATTTGTTTCAAAATTGGGAAATAGAACTGATGGGGCTTCATTGAGTGGATAAGTTACCCATTTTGGTGTCTCGGTATTGAAACATTTCATATTATAGCCACTTAAGCTTACGTTCACATAGTACATTACTTCCATCTATTTACTTTCTACCTGTCTTTGTAAATTTTTAATTTTAGATATGGTGTTTTTAGTTTTAGAATTTCTATTTTGACCTTTTTTATAGATTCTGTTTCTCTGCTGAGATAACCTCTTAACGTATTCATTAGAATATACTTTCCTTTTTTTTTTTTGAGACAGAGTCTCACTGTGTTGCCCGGGCTAGAGTGCCGTGGCGTCATCCTAGCTCACAGCAACCTCAAACTCCTGGGCCCAAGCGATCCTCCTACCTCAGCCTCCCGAGTAGCTGGGACTACAGGCATGCGCCACCATGCCCGGCTAATTTTTTCTATATATTTTTAGTTGTCCAATTAATTTCTTTCTAATTTTAGTAGAGGCTCCTGCTCAAGCTGGTCTTGAACTCCTGACCTTGAGCGATCCACCTGCCTCGGCCTCCTAGAATGCTAGGATTACAGGCGTGAGCCACCGCGCCCGGCCAGAATGTACTTTCCTTTACTTCCACGAGAATACTTCTGGTGGTTACTCTTTGCTAATTCCAACGTTCAGTTTTCTTAGGGTTAATCTCCAGTGGTTGTATTTTCTCTTGAATATGGGACACATTTTCCTGTTTTTCATATAGTTTTGGTTTATATTTGAATAGTGTTAGTTGTGGAGACTCTGGATTCTCTTATCTTCTCAAAAGCACTGATTTTTTTAGGGGGTGGGGATTATCATTTATATTTGTTTTAGCAGGTAATTATATTGACTGAATTCATAAACTCGTGTGTGGTGGGCAGCTACTGAAATATTTATTTAATTCTTTGAGGCTTATTTGGTTGCTTGGAGTCTGTTCTGTGCCTGTGTAGTTCAGGCTTGAACAGAGTTATGTGTGGACTGTGGCTACCGTCCTGGACTGACCTTTATCTTATGCTTCCTTTGCTCATCATCCTGAAGATACTGATCATCACTTATCTTCTGTGTCGAATCCTGTGTTTTCCTCTTTGTTTCCTCCCTCATTCTGGCAGAGCACACCCTCTAGTACATTTAGAGAAAGGGTGAATAGGAAGTACTTATTCATGATCTTGCTTTTTTGCTTTTCTGCCTTGCATGTCATTGATAACAGTTAAGTAGGTGTGTACTTGTAAATAGGAAATCTTTTTCCCTCCAGTTGTAAAGCACTATCCCATTGTATTCTAACTTGCAAGTATTGGCTGCTGGAATTTCAAAGGCATTCTGATTCCTAACCCTTTACTGGTACTGTGTCTCTTACTAGGTATTTGTAGTGGGATCCTTTCTTGTCCCCAGGTTGTGAAATTTTATAGTGATGAGCCTTTGTGGTGGGATCCTGTTTTTATCGACAGTGCTGGTCATTGATTTCTTTCCTTCCATTTTCTTTTTCTTTTCTTTCTTTTTTTTTTTTTTTTTAAGACAGAGTCTCACTCTGTCCCCTGGGTAGAGTGGGTAGAGTAGAGTGCTTTGGCATCAGCCTAGCTCACAGCAACCTCAAACTCCTTAGCTCATGTGATCCTCTTGCCTCAGTCTCTGGAGTAGCTGGGATTACAGGCGCATACCATGATGCCCTGCTAATTTTTCTATTTTTAATAGAGATGGGATCTTGCTCTTGTTCAGGCTAGTCTTGAACTCCTGAGCTCAAGCGATCCTCTCACCTCAGCCTCCCAGAGAGCTAAGATTACAGGCGTGAGCCACCGCGCCCAGCCTCCATTTTCTTTTCTTGAGCTCTTTATTATTTGGGTGTTGTACTTTCTGGACTGGGCCTCCAAATTCCTTTTCTTTTCTCTTTTCTCTCCTATTTTCCATGTCTTTGTATGTTTCCTTTATTTTTTTGTGAGATTCCTTTATCTTCTAACCCTTCTGTTGATTTTCATTTCTGCCGTCATATATATATGTGTGTGTATATATATATTTTTTTCATTCGTTCATTCCTGAGACCTCCAGCCTTTTAACAGTGTTGTCTTATTCCTTTTTCATGGGTGCATTTCCTTTTATGTCTCTGAGAATAATAATAGAATTTTTTAAAATTTTTTTCTCCCTGCATAGTGTCTATTTTTCCAAATCGTGTTTTTTCTACCTGTTTTTATCACTTTCTTTCAGTAAGTGGCTTTTCCAGAGCTGTTCATATGTAAGGATGGAACTAAATACTGATTCGAAAGCTCTGAGCCCATAGGTGGAGCTGGCTAACTTTAGGGTAATCTGATTGGGCTGTTTTTGGAATTAGTCAGATTCCCCTGAGAACCATTTTTTGTTTTCTGTCTGGAAGGTGTAGGCCTGGATGCCAGCATCCTGGAAGTCACAAGGAAATGAGACCTGGGGGTTTCTGTATTTGGTGCCTTGTTCTGTATTCCTTCTGTTTCAGTGTGATACCTGTGCTCTCAAATTTGCCTGCTTCTCTCTGTCCAGAGGCTCTCTATTTTATCTTCTTTAGACAATAAAACTTGTAGTCTCTGTTGGGTTGAAGAGGGGCATCCTCCAGCCATGATAAGTGGTGATGGGATCTGAAGGTCCTTGACTACACCTTACCAACCAACCCTTCTGTCTTTGAACTCATCTTTACCCCGTTCTTCCAGAGACATCTGGTAACACAAATTCCTGAGTTTTAAAGGGTTCTCTGTTGGAAATCATATTGCTTTTCTGCTTTTTCCGTTGTCAACTTAGGAATCTCTGTGGTCAGTTACCACTTATGTATCTGCTTTCCAGCTTTGAAATTTCATTTCTGTAGGTCTTTCCTGTTCTTTTTGTTCTTACAGGTTTATGTCTTAAGAAACTTTTCTTTACTGTGGTTTTAGTGGGTTTATAGGAGGGAGCAAAAGGAAATGTTTGTGTATAATCCTTGGTCTTTACCTGGAGGTTCTCTCTCCGTCTCTGGTGTTCTTCAGGAATGATGGAGGCTGGAGAAAAGCGTGTTGTTCCAGAGAATGGCCCTGGGCCATACCTTGTTCTGAAGGAGGATGGTGCCAGGAACTTGTTTACAAAGTCCAAGGTGAAAGTGACTTGAGGTGACTTGGCTCAGTTCCTTTTTCCTAGGTGCGGCTTCTGAAGGCAGATGACGTTCCCCCTGTCACCTTGAAAAGTGCCCCTGGACTTCCATTTCTGGCATTTATGGTGAACAGCTGAAAATCCTCATATAGAACACATAGAAATGCTGGGAAAAGAATAATAAACATTCTTTTAAAATGTGTATACATGTGCATGCAGAAGAAGTAAGGGAAAAGCAAGAAGGGGTTGGAAACTAGAGCTGTATGACTTCACTAGCTAAAACTGCTGATTCCCTGGGGACTTTGCCTAAGCTCCCTAATTTAGAGATGTAGATTTAGTAGCAGTGTGAGGGATAGGAGACAAGATACAGAACTGAGATGAGGCCCTCACATGATAAGACTTCCATGGGGTTATACCTTCAGTGAAAACTTGCAGTAGAAGAAACATCCTTTTGCTGACAAAGAGACTACATAATGAAATTGTCTGGGACTAAGTTGGTGGGGGATAGGGGTGAGAGTAGTTTCCCTGAGAATCTAAAACCATAGGCCTCTACTCATATGAGCTTGGAGTTGAAGTTTATACCATGCTGTTTGCTGAGAAACTCTAATTTGAGGTATTAAAGTAATGACAAATTGGTAGTATCTTCGGGAGTCTGGCAGAAGCAAAAACTGTAACTTATCTTTGAAAGGTTGCCCCCTCAAATTTGGCCTCACAATTTTCCCACAGAAAAGGCTCCACTGAACATAAACTCAATATCCAAAATTCCAAAACTCATGAGGAAACAGCCTGAGTAAAGTCATTAGAAATAATGTCAGAAACAGACTTTTAAGAAGTTAAATTATGGAATTATAAGATGGATTTGGAAGTATGACAAAGAAGAGAAGTATCAAAATTGACCAGGAAGGTTTTTTAAAAACAACTATTAAAAATGAAAAAATAGAATAATTAAATTTATAAATTAAGTAGAAGAACTAAACAGCAGATTTGACACAGCTAAAGAGAGAATTAGTGAATTGGAAGTTAGACTTCAAAGAGTTATCTGTAATGGTCCTTGGACACAGAATTGGAAAACACGAAATTGAGGGTTGAGAGACTAGACAGAATGAGAAGATCTAATATGCTTGTAACAGGAATTTCAGAATCATAGAATAGGGAGATACGATATTCAAATTGATAATAGCCAATAATTTGTCAGAATTGATAGAAGACATAAATCAGTAGACTCTAAAAGCATAGTGAACCCCAAGTAGTATAAATTTAAATATATACCTGACACATACCTTGTAGTAAAACTGCAAAGAGAAGATCTAAGAAAGCAGCCAGAGGGAAATGACAGAGTATCTACAAAGTTAAATTAATAGCAGACTCTTCAGAAACAATAGTGGAAGCCAGAAAATAGTGGAATAATATTTTCAAAATGTTGAGAAAAAATAACTCAGTCTAAAATTTTGTTCATCTAAATTGTCATTCAGGAGGAAAGGCAAAATAACATTTTCAGAAAAGTAAACAAAGGCTCCTTTACCAAAAGATCTTCACTGAAGGAGGATGTTTTTCAGTAAGGACAGTGGTCCTTACTGAAATGAAATGTATAACTTCCAGACCAGAAGTAGCTAAAATACGAAATTTAAAAAGATAATCCAAATAGAGGTAGCAGTAGAGAGAAAACAAATTTAAACATACTCAGTAATCATAAATATAATGAGATTTATCTCTAGATCAAAGACAGTGTTAGCTTGAATTGGGTGGAAAATGAGATGGAAAGATAATTTTTTTTAAAGTTGGAAAAGATAAATAGGAACCACAAGAAACGTCATATAGCTGTGTCAGCACCAGATAAAATAGACTTTTTGGTAAAGAGCATTACAAATGAAGAGGGTTACTGTATAGTAAGAAAAGTTTTGTTACCAAGAATATATAAGAATTTCTGCAACTCAAAGGAAAAGCGACCCAATAGAAAAATGGGAAGGGATATGGCAGGCGGTTCTCGGAAGGAGAGGTTAATAATCACGGAGAGATGGTCAGTTACACAAGTAATCATGGACATGCAGGTCAAAACCATGTGCCATTTCAAACTCGCCAGATGAGCAGAAGTCAGGGTGGGTGAGGGTGTGGCTCAGAGGGGGCTGTAGTCTGTTGGAATGGAAACATAAATTGGTACATCCACTTTGGAGAACAGTTTGACAGTATTTAGCGAGTTGAAGATGCTCACACCCTCTCACCCGGCATATCCAGGCTGTGGGTGCATACCCTGGAGAAATGCTCACACATGAGCACAAGAAAATATGTAAAAAAGGATTCATGATGCCATTGCTTAGATCAGCAAACACAAATAACCTCAAAGAGTCCAACAGGAGAGTGGATGCTTAAGGTAAGGTTATATAATGGACTGAAAATGGTTACACAGCACTGAAAATAAGTGCAGTTCAGAGCTGTGGGAGAGGCAGCAGTATATAAAGAAAACATGCACTCTAGAGACCGGCTGCTTGGGTTTGAAACCGGGTTTTGACACTTAATAAATGACTTGGGTAAGTTACTTAACCTCTTTCTTTGTGCCTCAGCTTTTATAAAATGAGGACCTGTACAGGGTTGTCATGAGGATTAAATAAGTTATTTGTAAAGTGCTTTGTATAGTGCCTGGGATGTAGTATGAACTGTGTAAGTGTTAAATGTGTGTCAGTCTGGATGGCTTACAGATACATAGATGAGGAAGAAAAAGCAAAACCTACGAGAGATTTTCTTTGGCTTCTAGAAACGAATACTTGAGTTATTCTCCTGTGTAAAAGAAGTTCAGCCCAGGCGTGGTGGCTCACACCTGTAATCCTACACTCTGGGAGGCCGAGGCGGGAGGATTGCTTGAGCTCAGGAATTTGAGACTAGCTTGAACAAGAGTGAGACCCCATCTCTACTAAAAATAGAAAACTTAGCCAGGCGTGGCGGGAGGCTGAGGCAGGAGGATCACTTGAGCCCAGGAGTTTGATGTTGCCGTGAGCTGTAATGATGCCACTGCACTCTAGCCAGGGTGATAGAGTGAGACTGTCTCAAAAAAAAAAAAAAAGGAAAGAAATTCGTAGACAAAACATATGTACATTATGGATTCTTTTCTCCCCCATGTATGTGCCACTCTGTAGTTTTTGTGCACAGGTGTATGTGTGTCAATGTCTGTGTCTTTCTGTCTTAGCTCCAGCCTTCCCCCTTTATCTCCCTCCCTCTCTTCAGGTTGCCTCAGTGCCCACACCCTGGCTGTCCTTAATCTGGTCCTGGAGGTGTGGTGGAGATGCTGCTGTGTGGAGCTTGGGGGGGGGTGGAATCATGAACTTGGATATACCACTGGATGCTAACCTTCAGGTCTCTTGGCCCTCTTTGGCTCTTCTGGAGGGACTTAGTAGGGCAGCGGATAATGAGCAAACTCAGGGCTGGCTTTTGAGGGGTGCTGTCTGTGGGGAGAGCTTCCTTTGCTCTTTGGGCAGACCTGGAGGCTGGACACTGGGGGGAGAACACTGACTCACCTGGGTCATCCTTACTTGGCTTCCTCTTGGGCATGGAGGTCTGGGAGGGTGTGCTTCGGTGTGCTGGCAGTAGCAGACCCGAGGGAGATACAGTGGCGAGTTGCACCCTTTCTCACCACCCTGCATTGCCCATGTAGGTAGGACTGGGCACCTGTTTCCTGTAGGGAGCGACTGCCAAGGGGCCTCCATGAACCTTGAATGCTGGGGTCCATAGTTCCTCTAGGAGATGTTGTCTAGACTGGGGGCACTGCAAGCCCAGAGCGCAGGGAACCCCAGGGGAAGGAAGGCATGGCCACTCCAACTCCAAACTATCCCCTCTTCTCCATCTCTCCTCGCTCTTCCCTCTCCCTGCACTTTGAGCCCCTCACAGGCAGGACCCTGGTGGGATTGCCCCCTTTTCTCCCCAGGGCATAGTAGGGTATATCCAAGGCCCACTGGACTGAGGTGCTTCAGAAGAGAAAAGAACTTCCCAGTGCTTGTCCTTGAGCATTGAAACTGGTCTGTGTAGGTCCTGCTACCTGGATTGTTGGTTCAGAGTGGAGTCGGCACATTGTGTGTGTGTGTGTGTGTGTGTGCGTGTAGTATATATCTGGGAATGGGATTTTCTCTGCCCTGCCTGGATGTAAGGTTTGAGGATGACTGGCGGCTCCTCTCTGACAGGGTGTGCCCCTTAGAGCATAGGGACTGCCTCTTGGTACACTTCCAGTTGTATACCTGGTTCCTTTGGAGGTCAGCGGTTGAGTTGGCTGTGGCTCAGGTACACAGCAAGCCCCTTGTTCTGGTGTCTGGGGTGCATATTCTCCTCAGAGTTAAGAGGCAGCAAGTGCCCCCATCCTGGAAGCTTGGCTTCCTCTCCTACCAGGTTGGGCGAGAGGGTTGTGGGTCAGGGGGAGCCTCCTGTGCATGGTGCCCTGGCTCCCTGGGTATTTGGGTAGGGCCTTGTGGTTGGAATATTGCCAGAAGCTATAAATAGCTGAGTGTGTGAGAGCCAGGGAGGAGAGGGGGAGGGGAGAGGCCCCTGGGTCTCCAGCTGGCAGCAGAGCCTGGGTGTGGTGTGGGAAGGGCATGGAATGTCACACAGGGCTCTGAGTACAAATCTCTTGTAGGCCTGGTGTGACCTGATGGGCTGGGGCCCTACAGGGGGCTTGTGTTGTGAGGTATTATCTAGACAGCAGCGAGGGGTGTGGCTCTAGTATAATAGCTAATGTGCCAGGCATTGTTCTGACCACTCTTAAAGTGTATCAACTCATTTAATGCACTTTAACAACTACTCTAGAAGGTAGGTACTGTTATAATCCTCTTTCACTTAGTAGTTAGGTCATATGCCCAGAGTCACAGAGCTGCAAAATGTCAGAGTAGGATTTGAAATCTGGAGGGTTCAAGGCTGCAGTTTTGCAGGGTTGCCTGTAGGAGGATCTGGTCAGATGAGGGTTGGGTGACATCCTGACCTGGGTCCTATCTGGAGCCTTGAGATTTGCTGCTTGCTCCAGTCAGACCCCCCTGGAAGAAGCCTCCTATCACTGCAGGGAGGTGCAGAAGGGGTGGAGTCTGAGCGAAGAATGGCCACTCCTGTGGTGAGGACATCTCCCGCCTGACAGCCAGTCAGTGTCCTTCTCCCTGGGATGTACTCTGGGAAATCAGGCTCTTTGCTCATGAAAGCCACTGATGGGGGTGGAGAGGAGGCTGAGGAAGTCCTTGGGCTGTGCTCGAATTTAGGCATTTTGCCCTCCCCCATGGTCTGGACAAGGTTCCTTCTCCTTGCAGCTCTAGCCAGCCTTTCAGGCTGCTGGTGGGCTGGCTGGCTAGCTGTGCTTCTATGGGGTTGACTCTGACCCCTCCCTCCTGCCTGGGATGGGAATAGTTATAGGGGGAGACCGGCCAAGGGTGGTGCCAGGTCACTGGCCCACAGTGGGCTCGAGAAGCACGGAGATCATGGGGGGAGCTTGGTGCTGATTTCTTCTTGTGGGGTTCTGGCAACGCCACCGCCTCCCTCCATTGTGGGCGTCCTGTAAAGGGGTGATGCAGGGCTCTCCCAGACAAAACCTCCTTCGGCATCTCCATACTCTTTCTGATCACAGGGCTGTGGGGTTCATGGAGACAGTGGGGGCAGATTTGGGGCTGGGACTGGGGGTTGTTTTTTAGGGGATGGTGAGAAAGATGGATTTGGCGAAGGTTTGAGGCCATGGTTAGAGGAAAGGGAGTGGGCAGTTGGAGGCTGAAGTGTTTGTCCACCTGGATGGCACTTCTGCAGAGGGTAAAAGGGGATTCAGGAGTAGATGGGGAGTGCCCAGGGTTGTAAGGAGCCCAGCCGGGAGGATGATATATAATTGCAGCTGAGCCACCAGCTAGCCCTCCCGAGGCACACGTTCCCCTTGGAGACTCTGGGAGCCTTAGCCTGTACGTGCAGGCCTGATTCCTTACCCTGTTCTCCATCCTCGCCGGGTACCAGGTGTGTTGTTGGGTGTGGAAGGGACACTGGAGTCTGGGCATGGAGTTGTGGAAGGCCTACCTGCTGTTGACCCTGGGGGGCTGTGGTGAGCAGGGGGTGGGCAGAGGAAGGAGCAGCAGGAAGCCACCCCCCTTCGTAGTTCTTCCAGGTGGTCCCTGAGGTCTGTATCACAACCACCCAAGACAGACAGAAGTGATTAAAAACACAGATTCTGCTCCTTTTCCCATTGAATAGGTCTGGACTAGGCCTGGAAATACGTATTTTTAATAAACACTATTGGCTGCACCACCCCCCCACCACATGTGTAGTGATTCTGATGTGCACTGGGATTTTGAGAGCCCCTTCATTAAGTTCTGCTGCCTTGGGGACGTTGCCTCAGGCAGGGGGCTCAGGCATTATTGGTGCTCCTTTTTGTACAACTGGCCATCAGTCTGGCTGGCTGTTCATCCATCCTTCTGTGGCATTAGGTTTCTTGCCTCTTCTCTCTTGCTTGGGCCTAGGGGTAGCTGCAGTAGGAAAAGTGAGATGGGGGCTGATGCTGGCTGGCACACAGTAAGATAAGAGGTGTTGGATAGGTGGCCTGGGTCCCACATCGAGTGCAGAGGGATTGGTGACCCTCACTCACCACCCAGCCTCCCTCCCTAAGGATGGCCTGACACCCAAGACTGGGAGCAGGAGTTTGGGGTGATGGCGCCAGGAGCATGCTCAGTGGTTCTCTCTCTTGGGGGTACAGGTTCCGGGCGCGGGGAGGCTGAGACCCGGGAGTGCATCTACTACAATGCCAACTGGGAGCTGGAGCGTACCAACCAGAGTGGCCTGGAGCGCTGTGAGGGTGAACAGGACAAGCGACTACACTGCTACGCCTCCTGGCGCAACAGCTCTGGCACCATTGAGCTCGTCAAGAAGGGCTGCTGGCTGGACGACTTCAACTGCTACGACAGGTACCCTGCAGCTCACCCCTCCTCCTCTTGGGCCCACCTGTGCTCATGCTGCCCACTGGGCCTTGCGGGTTTCAGGATGTTTGAATGGGAGCGAACTAGCAAGAAAGGGGCTCTTGAGGTGGTGCCTGGGCCCCAAGCCCTTCTGCAATTCTATTTGCCCTGCCTAAGGCTTGGGAAGGGGTCTCAGTGAGTGTTGACTCCTGACTGTCCCTCTTCGGCTTTGGGTCATACTTCAGGGGAGGTAGATTCACTTCGTCCCTGGATGTTGCCTGTGAGGTGCTCTGTCTGTTGGGAAGGGTTTGGCTGGGTATCCCCTAGGCAAGGGGTATGTGGAAAACTTTGTACCTCCAGGCAAGAGTGTGTGGCCACCGAGGAGAACCCCCAGGTGTACT
The DNA here is from genome assembly GCA_963574695.1 of Propithecus perrieri. Lineage (NCBI taxonomy): Eukaryota > Metazoa > Chordata > Mammalia > Primates > Indriidae > Propithecus > Propithecus perrieri. Next base: position 30,922 of record CAUYRB010100170.1, read on the forward strand.
TTTGCTGCTGTGAAGGCAACTTCTGCAACGAGCGCTTCACCCACTTGCCGGAGGCTGGGAGCCCAGAAGGTGAGGGAGCCTGGGGGAAGAGGGGCCGTGACCTGGCAGACTGAGTCTCTCCTTAGCCTAGAGCTCTTGGCTCCTGTGTTGGGTGGGGAGTGGCTGTGGGGCCCTCTCTTCTGGCTCTGGTGGTATGGGAGTGGGCAGGCTGTGTGACACAGGGCTCCGTGTGTCCCCCAGTCACGTACGAGCCACCCCCGACAGCCCCCACCCTGCTCACGGTGCTGGCCTACTCGCTGCTGCCCATTGGGGGCCTCTCTCTCATCGTCCTGCTGGCCTTCTGGATGTACCGGCATCGCAAACCCCCATATGGCCATGTGGACATCCATGAGGTGAGACAGTGTTGCCTCGAGGCAGGGTAAGGGTAAAAGTGGGGAGGCCAAGGCAGACCTTATTAATAAGCCCGCGTTCTCTCCCAGGACCCCGGGCCTCCACCCCCATCCCCTCTGGTGGGCCTGAAGCCACTGCAGCTGCTGGAGATCAAGGCTCGGGGCCGCTTTGGCTGTGTCTGGAAAGCCCAGCTCATGAACGACTTTGTGGCTGTCAAGATCTTCCCACTCCAGGTGAGTGTTTGAGGGCTCCAGGTCATCCACACCCCACTCTGGCTTTGAACTAGAGCCTCTCCTGCCCTAGGGCAATCCAAGCCCATAAGGTGGTGAGAGAGAAGTAAGCCTCTTTGGGAGTGGCTACTCATGTTGCACTTGGCTGTGGATTTCATTCAGCAGTGAAATTTTATCATTGTGCTAGGGCAGGGCTCTGTAGAACCTGATTAACTCTGGTTTCCAGGGTTTTGTGTTCGACATTAGATATCAAATTCTGCTCAGAGGCCCTGGACACCAGGCCACCCCAAGCAATTGCCCAGGACACTTAGCAAAGCCGGGCCTAGCTCTACCTCTTATTTGTTGGGTGATACTGGGCCACGCACTCCCCATCTCTGGACATCATTGGCCCTATTTGTAAATTAAGGTGCTGGCCTTAAGTGATCTCAGGGATCACTATTGCCTAATGCCCCAGGGCCTGGCTCAGTCCCAGTCTTCTCCAGGGCCCCTTACAGATGCTGAGGCTGGGGTGGGGAATGAGGTGAGGGTGGCCATTCTGCTGTAGAGCAGTGTAGCTGCAGCAGGGCTGAGCTGCTGCTCCACCTCAGGACAAGCAGTCATGGCAGAGTGAACGGGAGATCTTCAGCACACCTGGCATGAAGCATGAGAACCTGCTACAGTTCATTGCCGCTGAGAAGCGAGGCTCCAACCTTGAAGTGGAGCTATGGCTTATCACAGCCTTCCATGACAAGGTGAGCCAGAGTCCTCAGAATGGACTCCAGGAGGAGGGGGAATGGTGTCCTTGGTGGCCTTCCATAATAAGGGGACCCCTGCCCCGTGGTGGTATCCTCAATGAGGTGACCCCTGCTATAGGTGTGGATATAGGTGCTCTTACAATAAGAACCTCTAACTCTGGGATAAATTCTTATGATAAGAGTAGTGACTCCATGGTTACCACCCTCTGACCCTATACCCCTTCCTGGCCTCATCTGTCGATTATAGTCTCCCAGGAGAGGAGCCACTAGCCCACTGAGACATCCCTCCCTGGGGCTGAGGGCTGGGTCCTATGCTGTACCCAGAGCCTGTGCCCAAGTTCTGTGCTACCTTCTTTTAGGGCTCCCTCACAGATTACCTCAAGGGGAACATCATCACGTGGAACGAACTGTGTCATGTGGCAGAGACGATGTCACGAGGCCTCTCATACCTGCATGAGGATGTGCCCTGGTGCCGTGGCGAGGGCCACAAGCCGTCTATTGCCCACAGGTAACTGGGTTAGCAGATGCCTTCCCTGCACTTGGCCTGAAGCTGCAGAGAGGGTTGATGGGTGAGAGCAGAGTCTGCGAATGTCTCAACTTCGTAAACACGGAACATGCTTAGTCCTTCTGCAGTGTGTAAGAGGCCTCTGGGCACAAACCCTGGCTTTTCACCTGTGTCCTGGGAATGGCGTGGCTGCCCCAGCTGGTTTTCTGATGCCCTCTAATGGTCACATGAAGTGCCAACTCCATTAATTTAGTTGGAGAGATGGCTCAGCAGTTCTCAAACTTTTTGGTCAGGACTCCTTTTACTCTTGAAACAACTTTTGTATATGTGGGTTATGTCTGTTGATATTTGCTGTATTAAAGCACACATACACATCCTGTTAGCTGACAGAGTGATTATATTACATGTCATTTAGCCTCTGGAAAACTCCTCTGTACTCAGGAAAGAATGAGCAAAAAGGCAAATAATGGATTATTATGAAAGTAATTTTGACCTTGCAGATCCCTTTGAAACAGTGTCAGGGACCTTCTGGGGTCCTTGAACCACATTTTATAAGACATGGCATAAAGTTACCACTATTGTGCTTGCTTAGTGGGAGGCATTGCTCTAAACACTTGAGAAATACCAATTCATTTAACACCAATTACTGCCCTGTGAGATAGGTACTGTTTTTCACAGCCCTGTTTTACAGATGGAGGAACACTAGTACAGAGAAGTTGAGTAACTTAGACAAGGTCTCATAGCTAGTTTAGTCTGGTTCTGTGACTATGTGGGAGGGGAATGAACCTCAAATTCCAGGGTTCAAAGCTGAAAGGCCTCTAATAGTAATAACACTAATGACACAGAAGATTAACTATATGAGATTGCCATTTTGTAGGCCAAAAGGTTGAATGTTGACTCTTCCATATGGTTCAACTTAATAGCAGTACCTAGTAAGTGTGTGCCAGGTATGGCCCTAAGCATAAATGCTTATTACTCACTCAGTTGAATCCTCACAACAAGGCTGAGACAGGTACTGGGGAAATTGAGGACCAAGAGTAGCTTTCTTAGCAAGAGGTGGAGCTGAGTGTGTACATCAGCACCCTGTTCTTCCCTGCCTTCATGGTGAGCTCGAGCCCCTCAGGGGCCTCTGCGGGATCCTAGACAAGCTAACACTAAATTCCTGTTCTCATTCACATTCCAAATATTGTAAATTCTTCCCAGAAAAACCTCACATCCTATACCGGTGTTCCTGTCCTCAACACCTCTGAGAATGTATGGGCTGGCTTTGATACTGTGGGGACTGGGACAGGGTCTGCTCAGCCATTGGGGTAGGCGTTGCTTTGCCAACCCTGGTGGAAGCCTTTGATTTGAGGTGTAGTAAGGAGTTGCCACACCTGTTGTGGGCTGCTGAAGCTACCTGCCTGTGCAGCTTCACCTCTGCAGTCTGGTGCAGAGCCTGAACCCTAGATAGAGGGGGATGGCCTGGTCTGCAGCTTGTAGGGCAGACTCTAGTATCTTGAGAATAAGGGTGGTAGTTGGATCATAATGTTCAGGAGCAGGTTAGGTTGGACCATGATACTCAGCTTCATCTCGGCCCACTTGTTTCCATAGGGACTTCAAAAGCAAGAATGTGTTGCTGAAGAGCGACCTCACGGCTGTGCTGGCTGACTTTGGCCTGGCCGTTCGGTTTGAGCCAGGGAAACCTCCAGGGGACACCCATGGGCAGGTAACAAGCCTCATGGAGGGTGGAGAAGAGAGGGGCTAGCCCAGGGTGGACTCTCTGCCCTTCTGGTACTCAGCTGGTGAGGTGTGGTGAGGGTCACTGGGTGAGTTCAGAGCTGTCCGAGAACTCAGAGAGCAGTGCTGTTGTTTTACCGCTGGGGAAACCAAGGCTTGGAGGGCAGAGTAGCTTTCCCAGGTCAGTCAGCTTAAAAACGTAGAGATCCCCCATTGGAGTTTTGGCCTCTTGTCCTTATAGTCTCAGTCTTTCTCTTTTTCTCTTTCAGTTGTATTAGTAATTATTAAACAAGATAAAATAGAAATGTAGTAAGATTCCAAACCAAGAACTTACAAAAAGTGACTGAAAATTAGCAAATCATCCTAAAATAATCACTGTTAATATTTTTAAATGTTCTCCTTCTCCCTTTGTCTTTGGTCTGAATCTCAGTAAAATAACTTCATGTTACTATAGTAATTTGGTAACAGTTCCATTTTAGATTACTGTTATTTCGAGTGTGTGATGTTTTATAATTATCATCAAAGTGTAATTCACGGTGTGACCTCTCATAACTCTGTCATGAACGTGGTCAGTCAAGGCACACCATCATTGGTATCCTGCTCTGAATTGCCCCCATCTGTTGTGCACAGGCTATAGCTTCCATGTCCCACCTGTGTGTGTATTTGTGCATGGTCGGTCACTGTAAACCTGCCTTCCTCTCTCACATAGGTGGGCACGAGACGGTACATGGCCCCTGAGGTGCTCGAGGGAGCCATCAACTTCCAGAGAGATGCCTTCCTGCGCATTGATATGTATGCCATGGGGCTGGTGCTTTGGGAGCTCGTGTCTCGCTGCAAGGCTGCAGATGGTGAGGGGGATGGCAGCCCTGGGCATCCTAGGCGGGGGTTAGGGAGCAGCGAGACCTGGAGATGATCATGCCTCTCACCCCTAGGACCTGTGGATGAGTACATGCTGCCTTTTGAGGAAGAGATTGGTCAGCACCCTTCTCTGGAGGAGCTGCAAGAGGTGGTTGTGCACAAGAAGATGAGGCCCACCATTAAGGATCACTGGCTGAAGCACCCGGTGAGGGGCCTGGGTGCAGGTGACTCTGCAGGGGAGTGGAGAAGGGAATCCTCCACATGTGGCAGGAACCTGAGATCGAGGGGGAATGGGACAAAGAGAAAGTCTGCCACGTTCCCCTGGACTATACAGAGGTGTCCCAGGGGCTGTGAGGAGTAAGAGAGGAACCACTACATTTTGTGCCCTTGTATGATTTGGGCTCTGCATGAGATTGTGTTTGACTGTTACTGCTCTAAGGCAAGCAGCTGTGTCTGCCCTAGGAATAGCCTGGGTTCCCCCCTGCCCCATGTATGTTGAGGTTCACTGAACCTTTCCTGGGGCTGTGGAGGGAGGTCAGTAGGCTCACGATGGTGACTGCTAGGAAGGAAGGCATCCTGATTTCTGAAGTTTTTCCCCAGGGCCCTGCTAGTGGAACTGCCCCTGTGGTTGGGGCTGGTGGGATCTGCCTGATCCTTGGAATATCATCAAGTTTTCTGTCCCCCAAGCTTGTCCTCACTGAGGGTCCCTAACAAAGGTGTCTTTCCCCTCTCCCCAACACTGCTCAGGGCCTGGCCCAGCTCTGTGTGACCATCGAGGAGTGCTGGGACCATGATGCTGAGGCTCGCCTGTCGGCGGGCTGTGTGGAGGAGCGAGTGTCCCTGATCCGGAGGTCGGTCAACGGCACTACCTCGGACTGTCTTGTCTCCCTGGTGACCTCTGTCACCAATGTGGACCTGCCCCCTAAAGAGTCAAGCATCTAAGCCCAGGACATGAGTGTCTCTCCAGACTCAGTAGATCTGAAGAAAAAAGGAAAAAAAGTTGGGTTTTGTTTTGGAAATCCCATAAAACCAACAAACACATAAAATGCAGCTGCTATTTTACCTTGACTTTTTATTATTATTATAATTATTATAATTATTATTATTAATATTATTTTTTGGATTGGATCAGTTTTTACCAGCATATTGCTCTACTGTATCAGAAACAGCGGACACGTCAGCAGGCGTTGAGGTGCTGAGCTGTGATTGCGGAACCAGCGCCGTGCTGAAGAGCCTCAGCCACCTCCTGTCCTTTGGGATTCATTTTTCCCGCTTCTCTTTGTTTGTCGTCTCAGAATCTGTGACACAAAGAAACCCATCTCCTGTCTTAGGAAACCTAATGCTGCAAACTCTACCTAGAGGAACCTTTGAAGACTGTTACATAAGAACATACCTTCCTCAAAAGAGGAGTTTCCTCTCCCCTCTGCCCTCATCTCCCCTCCCCCATTTTCTTTTGTTTTAGTGAGCTTAAGAAACAGCAGATGCGTCTTTCACGGATCTAACGGGTGTTGTCCTGACCGAGAAAAAACTGATATGAGGATGAGGATGGTTTGGACTGGAGTTGGAAAGAGAGGATGGTGCTGGGGGTAGGGTTTGGAACAGAGCTACACTGGACTCAGGCACATCCGGAGCAACATCCTTTGTTATGGAGGCTACTTCTCAGGTAACCAGGAATCGAGGGGAAGGACCTTGTGGAGGCCGAGCATTAACGGCGAGCACGGGGTTTGGAGAAAGTCTGAGAGCAGGGGCAGCCCTGACCCACCTTCTGGTCTGACCCATTTCATTCCACGGACTTGGGCTTGGGCATAGGATGAAATGTGTTTTTTGCCCTAATTTTAACAGTAGGCTAGGGTAGAAATCATCACGGTTTAGTGAAGGCATTCTTCGTAAGACACAATGCTGTAAATGTTTTTAATGGAGGGAAAGTTGAAATACTGTCTCCTGTTGGAGAAGTTCAGGGAAATGTCCACAGGGAGTGCCCTGCACAGATGGGACAAGAGGATTTCCTGGTAGGGCCCACGAAGGCCTGCCTTGCTGGGAACCTTGAGAGTCCTGCAGCTCTGGCTCCGCCCCTTGTGGTGACATTACTAACCCCTTTCTGTGGTTCGTGGACACGGCTTTCTCCAGACCCCTTAAAGTGGTGCATATTCTAAAAAACTGTTTTTCTATTATGCCATAACCTTGCTCTAGTCAGTGAATGTTCCTAATGCTGCTGTTTCAACATTTGAATTTTTTTAACTTATAAAACATGCTAAATTTTTTTTTCAAACAAAATACACATGTCCACACATACACATGCTTTGCTATGTGGCTTCCAAGGTTTAAATTTTGAAAAGTAAAAGAATTAAAACTTCATGACCACAGATCACCTCAAACCAGAAATACCTCAGAATTTTCTACTTGTATAAGTTTTATTATATATTTTGTTAGTTGTGTTGTCTTGTAGTAACTATATTTTAATGTAAGTTGGCTTTTGTGACAAGGAAGTTTAAAAGAAATAGAGAAAAAGAAAAAAAGTTTGCATCTTCTAGGGAGTGTGCTACTATTTTTGTTTGATAACACCCCCTTGTAAATAATTGTCATCAACTGTAGGTTGGCTGTTTGGGCCGAGTCTGGGCATTCATCACTCTTGTTTGTGAAGGCATTTCCTTCTAGTTCCTTTAGATAATTTTATTTTAAAACAGTACATCTCTTAATCTTGAGGGTAGGCAAGTTGGTGGGTGATGGGGACAGGCTGACTTGGGGGAGAACTGAAGAGGGCAGCCTCCTCTTGGGTGTTTTGGAGTTTCAGATATTTCCCATAATTTGATGGGTCGGTGTTCAGAATGACAAGTAACCCCACTTCAACTTGGTGAAATTGTGGCCCTTAGACCCACTCAAGGAATTTTACTTTGAGATTTAATTTCTTCAGCAAATGAGCAGCAGTGTTGGAAGCGATCCATGGTGCCTTTGTGAATCCGACGGTGGCTCGGGGCAGTCTGCTGGAGCAGGTTGTCGGGGAGTGACGGGGTCTCGCCCTGGCCAGTCTTGGAGTCTGTCATGTAAGAGGGCACTGCCTGTGCCTCGGGCATCTGTTCCCCCCTCAGCATGCTGTGGACAGCGTCTGGGGCCTACTGTTTGGGCAGTCCTTTTCTCTGGGTGTTTGGGCACAGGATGCTGTGGGAGGATAAGTTTGCTTCCCTCTCAGAGCTCAGTTTTTGCTTCATGGGTCAAAATGTGGGCTGGCCAAGTGGTTACGAGGATAGGTATTTTTGTTTTGGTAAGCTATATTGTCTTTTTTTCTTTCTTTCTTTATCTGATTTTGTGCTGTGGTATTTTTCTTCCCTTGGAATAATTTTTAACAGCAAAACAGGCCTTACAGCAGTTGCTTTCCTTTTCCATTCATTTTTTTAAGAAGCTTTAAAATATTTATTGAAAAGTGCCATATCTAATTTCTTTAGCTTTCTCCTCAGGCAGTGCAGGCATCTCTACTTTTCACCCTCAGAAGAAACAAACCACTAACAAATGTAGCAAATTTACTGCGGGAATAATCAGATCACTGGTCCTATCTAGTGCTGAACACTAACCCCACCCTTTCTGGGTAGTTTTTCTTTTGTGTGCTGGCTTGATTCTTGAGAGAAGTTTTGGCCAGGCCCAGGGAGGGTTGAGCTGTGGCTCTGGTGTGGGACTTTCAGTCAAAACACAATACAGACAGGGTAGGCCTGTGTGTCTTTTCTCTGGGTGGCCTCCCTCTTGGCCAACTCTGCACCCAGCTGCTGTAACATCCCTATGGGGTCTTGCCGTCAGAACGAAGTATCAGGAGATGGTACCTGTTTGCTGTGGCCAGGAAGGGAGAGTTGGGGCAGGGGTGGGGGTGTGTGCCAGTTCTTCAGGCTCCAGGCTTCCTTTCCCTTCATGCTATGGTGTAAAATGCACCCATCAGTGGAACACTGGTTGCTGATGGCTAGAAGGTGGTTGGTGATTTACTTCTGGGGCATGTTTCTGGGAGGCTGGGTGGGCCTTTTGCCCCAGATAAAGTATTCGTTTGCTGTCATGTGCTCTTTGAGGAGCGAGCCACTTAGAGCCCTGGTTTGCATTTATTGGCTCATGGAGCCTCTGCCTATGCTCTTCTCCACAGGGACTTCATGCGACATCCTCTTCTGGAGAGCTCAGATAATTGCTACCTTTTTTTTTGGACCCCAAACTGTCGAATACTGGCCTGGCATCATTTTTCCTACCCATGGGAGGGGCTGTCCCATCCAGGGTGGGCGGCGGTTAAGTTGAGGGAGAGAAATAGCCAAGGATCCTTTCTCCTTCCTTCCTGGTGGGCTGTCATCCAAGCAGATTCCTGGCCGTAGGGATGGGCCTTGGGGAAGAATGTTTGAAAACATCCATGATAACTGTGGGATGTCATCCCTAGCTAGAGAAATCCAGGAATGAACAAGAGAAGGAGGAAGCAAGTGATGCCAGAGGCCATTATGTGACAGTGTCCCGCAGAGAGCTCTCAATGATGGGGCATCAGGGAAGGCTGTGGACGTAAGAGTCCAGCACATCCTGGCCTGGCATGAGCTGGGTTTTCTCCTGGGACCATTGTTCTCTAGCAGGAGTCCTTCTTTGAATGAGTTACTCAAGGGCAGGGGCTACAGATGGGCTATTCTTGGGAGAAAGTGACACTGGCTGTGAGGGAAAATGGTGAGCATCATCAGTCTTTGTTGTGCAACATAACCTTCATGTCCTGTCAGCTCTGGATAGGGACCCAGGGGGATCAGTCCTGCCTGGGGAGGGCTTAACCACATATACCAGCTGATTTTGACTCTGCATTCATCCTGTCTGGACGTGGGGGTGTTTGTGTAGAACAAGAAGGACTTTGTCCAGCCTTGAACATCTTCAGGAGGCTAGAGCCTCTTTCTCACATATTCTCAGCAAAGGCAAGGTTTTCTCATCTCCAGGCCACCAGGATAGTTCTCCCATTGCACCAAGGGGCCAGGCCAACCCTCTTGACGTGGCTTGATGCTTTAAAAAGCAAAGCACTTGATCCTGCAGTTCTGCTCTGTTGCCTCTCCCGTTGGCCACATTCTTGTTCCCTCTGTCCTTCTACTCTTCCATGGGTACCTGGGCTATGTGTGGGGCTTTTCCTTGGTGGCAAGCCCAATTGTGTATTGAATGTCCTCCATGTGCTGTGTGTGGTGGTGAGCCCAACTATGTGTTGGATATCCTCCATTGCTGTGTGTGGTGGTGAGCCCAACTGTGTATTGAATATCCTCCATTGCTGTGTGTGGTGGTGAGCCCAACTGTGTATTGAATATCCTCCATTGCTGTGTGTGGTGGTGAGTCCAACTGTGTATTGAATATCCTCCATTGCTGTATGTGGCTCCAAAAGCCTGTCATATGGTCCCTGCACTCTGAGCCATGAGGGTGGCAGGACTCGATGGCCCTTCTTGCAAATAGAATTTTGCCTTTTTCAGTATGCAGTATAAAGTTCCCAGTACCTATTACTAATACAAGGATTTGCTGATTTTTTAAAATAATACAGTAAGCATAAGTATGTAAGTTCTTAGAATTGGTACTAGAAGTTGAACAGCCAGTCATTATTCTCAATAGCTTGGCTCACTAGAAAAGTATCTAAATTGGAAAACAGTTTCTAGGAGTTAACCCAATTTGGTCTTCAGTCTCAGTTATTTCAGCCTGTTGGGCTTTTGATGGCACACCTTTGGAGAGATGGCCAGATCTGGTTCAGATTTCAGGAGAATCAGACCACATCTTTTTAAGAAGTGCAGTGAATCTGTTAATCTACTTCCCATCCTGGGGGAGCAGCTAGAAAGGGAAGAGGGCAGAGTGGCTTTTTCTCCTTGTCACTTGGGTAACATGAATTCTTTTTGGTCACTGGCTGTTTGCGAAAGCTAAAACTAATAAAATATTCAGCAGCTCATGTGTTCAACCTAGTAATGATGGTTTAAGTCTCAATTGACAGTAATGTTTTAGATAAACAGGCCCAGTAATTCAGTTGATGAACTGTATATCTTCTCAGTCTAGATTTGTAAATGTTTAATGAATTCAGGGTTATACACGTAGTTGTGAGATTCCGGGTAGTTGATTTGTAACCAGCAATCTACCTATGAATGTATCCCAAACCTTTAGAAGGCTTGGAAAACCTTTTTGATATAATGATTTAATTTTGTAGGAAAAGGAAATTGAAGTTTAAAATACTCCCTTGCGAATCAGTTGACTCAAGAACTTTTTTTAAATAGTGGGTTCAAAAGGCCCATCAACAAATAAAAGTCCAAATTATCTAGTGGGATTTTTTTTTTTTTTTTTTCTGAGACAGGGGCTCGCTTTTGTTTCCCTGGCTAGAGTGAGTGCCATGGCGTCAGCCTAGCTCACAGCAACCTCAGACTCCTGGGCTCAGGCAATCCTACTGCCTCAGCCTCCCGAGTAGCTGGGACTACAGGCATGCGCTACCATGCCCGGCTAATTTTTTTTTATATATTTTTTTAGTTGTCCAGCCAATTTCTTTCTATTTTAATAGGGACGGGGTCTCGCTCTTGCTCAGGCTGGTCTCGAACTCCTGAGCTCAAGCAATCATCCCACCTCGGCGTCCCAGAGTGCTAGGATTATAGGCGTGAGCCACCGCACCCAGCCTGAAAGGATATTTTTGCCGGATCTAGGATTCTGGGTTGACATTTCTTTTCATTCAGAACTTTAGAAATATTGTGCTGCTTCTTTCTGGCCTTCGTAGTTTCTCATGGGAAATCCACTGTAAGTAGAATCATTGTTCCTATGTAGCTAAGGTATCCTTTCTCCCTTGCCGTTCCCAAGATATTTTTACTTTAATTTTCAGAAGTTTGCCTATACTGTGTCTTGGTGTGGATTCTATGTGTTCATTCACGTCTCTGTGTTGTTTATCAAATTTGGGAACATTTTACTCATTATTTTTTTGAGTACTTTTTTAGCTTTGTCTTCTTTCTCCTCTCCTTTCAGAATTCCAATGACATGAATGTTAGGTCTTTTTTTTTATAGTCCCATATGTCCCCAAGTTTCTGTTCTTTTTTTCTCCTGTTAGTCTATTTTATTTCTGTTGTTCAGATTGGGTAATTTCTATTTTTCTATCTTTTAGTTCACTTATTCTATTTTTTGACCACTCCATTCTTCTATTGAGATTTTTATTTTGGTTATTGTATTTTTCTGTTCCAAAGTTTCCATTTAGTTTTTTTTACTGTCTACTTCTTTGCTGAAACTTTCGGTTTCATTGCTGAGGCTTTCTATTTTTTATTTATTTCAAGCATATTTATAATTGTTGATTGAAGTAATTTTATGATGCTTTAAAAATTTTTGTCAGAGAATTCTAACAGCTCTGTCATCTCATTGTTGGCACCTATAGATTCTTTTAAAAACTTAATTTGTTATCTTCCTGGTTATTGGTATGATGAGTGATTACATTATGTTTTAAGACTCTGGAACTTACTTAGATCTTATGTTTTAGCTAACTTCTTCTGAAACTGCTCTGTTAGAGAGAGAGAGGTTACACACTGCCTCATTACTGTCACATGAAGGTAGAAATCAAAGTTGCTGTGGGCCTCCATGGACACCTGAACAGGAATATCCTCTATACTGCTAGGTCGGGTAGGAGTTCTGGTTCCACATGTGTTATTCACTGACACTGTGCTGGGGATGGCCTTGTTATTACATGATGAAAGGTCTTGGCTCTCTGCTAGACCTACTCTGACACCATCCCAGCAGAGAGGGGAAGGGAACACCATGTTATTGCTGGATAAGGCTGGTAGTATAGACTACCCACATGATCTCTCTGACACCACAATTGTGGGGCTTATTAGCAGTGGTGGGAATGAAAGTTCCAGCTCTATACTTGGCCTTTTCAAAAACCATCCCAGGTGTCGGGGTGCTTCATCGCAGCTTTGCAAGGTTGTAAATCTAGATTCCCTACTCAACCGTTGCTGGTGTGGGCTATGGTTTCTTCTGTGGTATTTACCTGGAGTAAATAATTATCTAAAAGCTTTTTGTCTGGCTAAGATGTGCCTTTCCCGGTCCTTTGTCTAGAGAGAGCATGATTTTTTTGAGCTTTTTTTCATCTGTACTCCATGATATTTCTGGGTTGTTGGCTTCTTTGGCTCCAAGTCTGGAATAGAAAAAGCAAAAAACCCAGAGACCTCACCATTGTGTCGTTCTTCAAAATTTATAACATGCTATGGTGTTTTGCACTTTCAAATGTTGACAGTGTTGTCTAAATCTGCTAACATGTAGAAAACTTCCAAGTTCTGAATTTGCTTTGTTTATGGAACATGAGGATATTTATGTATCTTATATTGCTGTACCTTCGTAATAATTACTATATTGAACCACTATTAAAATGTATAAACTTATTGTTAAAAAATAAAATAGCTCAATGTTTTAATCTATATTTTAATTATTAAGCAAACAAGGATTTGGGCTTTCTCATTATGAAGACATAATGGATTAAATAATCTTTATTCATATTAATATCCTTAAATATTTTTAGTACTTAAAGTGGAAACATTAAGGCCATTCTTTCAAAAATAACTAGTGATAGTTTTTTCTGACCACATTTCTTAGTCAAACTTTGATGTAGCTGTGGGGTTCTGATTATGAATGGGACTGAAGTTGAAAGAGAGGTTTATTAATAGGTTATTCTCAAACTATTTCTTCTAAAAACCTAATTTTTGCCTTAGATTTACATTTTTCTTTTGACTATATACTATTTTAAGGTTCTCAGTGTGTCCTTGACAGTGATTCAATATCCATATTATTTTTGTTGAAATATGACAGTGTTTAATCTTAATAAGAAAAAAGATATGGTTGAAAATTCAACATATAAATAAAGATGCAATGGACACTAATTCAATTTGGAATTATAATTGTTGGAAGTAAAAATTATAAGTTCAACACTTAGGTCATTCTGTTATATAACAAGCAACAAAGGGAAATGTCCCAAATATCTTAAGTATAACATTTAAAGTATCAGAAAATGATGAAGTTGTTCGTGTGTTAAATAAATGTACTCCAGAAAATTTCTAAAAATGTCATATGTATCTGCTAACTAGATGTATGTGTGACTACATGTGTTTGTATATGTATCATTTAAAAAATAAACACCCAAACTATCCTAGAATAAGGCAAACCTTAGTAGTCAGAGTGGATTCTTTTAAAACTCTATCATTCAATTACAAGAATTAATAATAAACAATATATGAGTTAATAAATCATTTTGAATAAAATAATGTAATGAGAAGTTATTTAAGTGTATCCTGAATTTCCTCAAATTCAATTGTAATATCTTTGTGATAATAGCTAAAGGAAAATACTGGATTACATGCTCTCAAATGAGATTTGAAATGTCCAGGGTCTTTAGAGGACATAAAATTGAAAATGGTTCCATTGAGTAAATTGCAAATGAATATAGACTGTATTTTGAAAATCAATGTGTGGGTCTAAAATGTACATTAGCCACATGATGTCGCTGTATACCACAAAGTCTTGTCAAATGGAAATAGTACCAATCACTAAAAATAAAGGAGGAAGCTCCATTTTTTCACTGCCTCAGAGAGAACAAAAACGGTAAGGAGATAAATGATTGAAAGTATTAAGTAAAAAAGCATTATTTTGAAGTAAGGCGAGAGCAGTACGCAACGTGTAGTGCTTTTGCAATGCTGTTATCCATGCGAGGAGGCCTGGGAGCCCGGTGTTTATTGATCTTGCTTCTGCTCCTCGCAGCCTGGGGAACTGGGAGCGGTCAGCTCCACTACTCGATCCCAGAGGAGGCCAAACACGGCACATTTGTGGGCCGAATCGCACAGGACCTGGGGCTGGAGCTGGCGGAGCTGGTGCCGCGCCTGTTCCGGGTGGCGTCCAAAGACCGCGGGGACCTTCTGGAGGTAAATCTGCAGAATGGCATTTTGTTTGTGAATTCTCGGATCGACCGGGAGGAGCTGTGCGGGCGGAGCGCGGAGTGCAGCATCCACCTGGAGGTGATCGTGGACAGGCCGCTGCAGGTTTTCCA
>CAUYRB010100171.1:0-13853 GCA_963574695.1 Propithecus perrieri
AAAAAAAAAAAAAAATAGAAGTTAGCCAGGTGTGCTGGCATGCACCTTATAGTCCCAGCTTCTCAGGAGGCAGAAGGATCGCTTTAGCCCAGGAGTTTGCCGTTGCTGCGAGCTGGACTGATGCTATGGCACTCTAGCCCAGGCAGCAGAGTGAGACTCTATCTCAAAAAATATAAATAAATAAAAATAAAAAATAAAATAGTTTTGTTTATGGCAAGACTGGAAGTGTAATTTGCATAGAATAAGTTGATTAAGGACATTTTGATTGTATATACAGTACTTAGGATTCTAGATTTTTAAAAAATCAGTTGGCATTTTGTTTTAATTTTTCCAAGTAGACTTAGTTTAGTGTTTAGAAAGAGTGCTAGTGTTCCTTGGGAGTTGTCAACTGTCTCCTCAAATAATCTTTTACTGGATTTGCGACACTGGAAGCCTAATACCACCATCGTAAAGTTCTCATTAGAGCAGTTTCTACTGACATCAGAAACCTTTTTATCTCATTTCGTGCTAGAGTGAACTTTTTAAATTCTTATAGAGTTATATCTTGGTGTAGAAAAGTAAACTTTTTACTTCTGTTTTCTGTAACTTAGGCTTGAAAAAATGGCTAAAAGAATTGCTGAGAAGGAATTAACAGACAGGAACTGGGATCAAGAAGATGAAGCTGAAGAGGTAAAAAGTAGTTTCGTTAAGAATAATTTTCTGCTTCTTCTGTTAATACATGTAAATTCATTTTGGAGGTTCCTCATAAAGATTTGTGATAGAATTAAAAGACATTTTTAAGAGCATCCTGAATGGGAGATATTATGGTTCCTTACAACCTGTTAGTGTAGAAGTTTATTACATACTTGGGTGTGCTTTTCTACTGCCACCTACTCCTTAAATACTCTCCTTTGTGGAAGCACCTTCCTCCTGAATTTCATATACTGGCAGCATTCTAAATCCATGGATTTGAGTAAGTTATTTTAGTCATGACTAAAAGGTGAGTTAAGTGAGCTAGTCATGACCTTGGCACAGTGACTGTGCTCAGAGGTGAAAAATGGTACACCATCACCATCTCAGTCTGCTGTAATCCCTTACTCGACTGCTTTTTGGAGGCCTGCTTTATTTCCTACTTTTATAATAGCTCTGACACCCCTAACAATTGCACTAATAGGAACAGAATTTAGATTGGCCCAGTTTCCTTGCCAGCAGAATGCAAAGGATCTTCCCTGAGGAAATGTTATTTTTCCCTTATGAAGAATAGAACACAACTGTATTTCTAGTGCCTTACCAGCAGTTTGATATTGCCAGACCACTTAGCTAAGGAAATCTTTAACCAAATTAGCCTTTCAAGTTAATGGTGTAGTGCAAAGTTAAAAAAAAAAAATTTTAAAAACCTGTAAAAGTGTTTCTAAGCTTCTTGTTAGACTGGTAACTTCCTTCTTTCTGAATCTTTCTAGTACTAATATTTTTTTCCTTTACACATACATGTAATCTACTATGTTCAGAGAAACCAAAATCACAAATATGTTTTGATGGGCCTTTAACTGACTTGATACTTTATAACTAAGTCTTTGATTATGGATTTTTCTTTGGATCTTCAGGACAGTTACATTCTGTGCTGTAGTAAGATCTGGACTATCATGTAACAATTTCCTTTGACATTAAAATATCCAGGAATGGAAGAGCTGCCATTTGAACATATTCTAATGAAATGAATGTGGAAGGATTACATTTAATTAATTACATTTAACTTGGGACCAGTGCGGCGGAATGGTCCTTTTTCTGGATGTGGGGATCCCCTTAAGTTTAACATGATCTGAGATAACCATAGATGAGAATTTTTTTTTTTTTTTTGAGACAGCGTCTCACTCTGTTGCCCGGGCTAGAGTGCCATGGTGTTAGCCTAGCTCACAGCAACCTCAGACTCCTGGACTCAAGTGATCCTCCTGCCTCAGCCTCCCGAGTAGCTGGGACTACAGGCATGTGCCACCATGCCCGGCTAATTTTTTCTATTTTAGTAGAGACAGGGTCTCGCTCTTGTTCAGGCTGGTCTCGAACTCCTGACCTCAAGTGATCCTCCTGCCCCTCCTCCCAGAGTGCTAGAATTACAGGCGTGAGCCACGACACCTGGCCTGTAGATGAGAATTTTTGCACAGGAAATATTTTATTCTGGCTCTACATGGGCCAGAATGAAGGGTTAAAATGAAGCCAGAGATCTTCTCTTTAGCAAATTGCTGAACGTGGACATAGCACTTTTAGTGGATTGTAGAAAAGTAGTGGTTTTTCAGCAGAGCCACTTAGAGTTTTAGGTGCGTCAGTGGCCTTTTGTACAATAGGCAAGTTGGGCCAGGACTCTTCTTGAAAGTATTTTGTGTATAATAAATACAAAATTTAATTTTGAAAACCGCAGTAGTAAGACTGAGTTCAGGTATCTGGGTTTCAGAATAGGCTCCACTGTCAACTATTCATGATCTTTAAGGTACCTTTCAGCTTTTAGGCAATAGCTTTTACTTCATAAAGAAGACTGAGATTTTGTTCTATACTTTTTTTTTTTTTTTTTTTTGAGACAGAGTCTCACTCTTTTGCCCGGGCTAGAATGAGTGCCGTGGCCTCAGCCTAACTCACAGCAACCTCAAACTCCTGGGCTCAAGCGATCCTCCTGCCTCAGCCTCCCGAGTAGCTGGGACTACAGGCATGTGCCACCATGCCCGGCGATTTTTTTCTATATATTTTTAGTTGTCCAATTAATTTCTTTCTATTTTTAGTAGAGACGGGGTCTCGCTTTTGCTCAGGCTGGTTTCGAACTCCTGAGCTCAAACAGTCCGCCCGCCTCAGCCTCCCAGAGAGCTAGGATTACAGGCGTGAGCCACCGCGCCCGGCCTTATTCTATACTTTATTAATATGTTAGAATATATATTGGAAATATTTCAAGAATTGGTCATGAATATTTTTGCACCAAAGTTTTGATGGTCTTAGTCTTTTCAAAACTTTTTGTTCATACCTTCCTCTCTCTGGATTGGGCTTTGAAGCCTGGATTTGTAGATTCTAGGAGATTCATGATTTGCCTAACTGGAATTGGAATACACAAAAGAGAGAATAGACATAAACTTTTTCTTAACATGCCCTCTCTGTAATTCACGTACCGGTATTAACAATATTATAAAACCAGATATAGATAACTTTGTTGTAGCTTTTTTGCTCAGCATTTTCTCTCCTTTGGGGCCTTATCTTACTGCTGTTTAATTTGTGCACTTCTGCAGGTGGGGACATTCTCAGTGGCCAGTGAGGAAGTCCTGAAGAACAGAGCCATAAAGAAAGCAAAGCGCAGAAACGTTGGATTTGAAGTGAGTGAGCGCTCTTTCTCACAGCTGTTGGTATTAAATGCTAATTTGATTTCTGAGTCGCAGAGCATTTCCACCTCTGGGAGCAATCACATCAACAGATGCTTTTTTAAAATGGCTTACTTCTTAGTGTAGGTCGTGGGAGATAGAAAAAAGTGATAATGAAGTCTATCCCTTAATAAAGGGAGCTTATTCAGTTGAGGAAATAAGATAAATATTAAGAAATTCAAGTTGAGTGACAATATGAAGAGGAAAAACAAAGATAGCAATATAAAAGATAGGAGAAGTGGTATCAGATGGAAACGTGAGTATACTCAGAATCTTGTCTGCTCCCTGGAATCAAGGCCTGGGTAGGGGGAGCCCTTTCACTATGCTGGAAGCATTTCATGTGTCAGTTTTCTTTCTAGTATGACAGTATAGTATATTAAGATGTTTCACTCCTACGCTCAGAAAGATAAAAGATGAGTTGTAACTCTTGAGTTGAAATCATGGGGTCAGTATTTAGTGATCACTCGACATTTAACAACTCTTCCCCAGTGTAGTCCTCACCCCTCAGAAACATTCCAGACCCATAAAGTGTGGTCTTTGTGTCCTAAACATCTGTTCTCAGGCAGGAGAAGCCACTTTGAACATACTGGGTGGCAGCTTTGGAATAAACCACTCAACCACACATTCTGCAGTGTTCAGGTTTTTCCTTTTTTTATTAAGGGTGAAATATATTCTTATACAGGTTGAGTATGCTTAAGCTGAAAATCCAAAGTACTCCAAAATCTGAAGTTTTTTGAGCGCTGATATGGCACTCAAAGGAAATGCTCATTGGACAGTGCGTTTTGGATTTCAGATTTAAGTTTGAAAATATATAAGGAAGGGAGCAGATAGGTGGGGGATGTGGGGAGGCAATCACAGTTAGAAATTTACAACTAGAGTTACTGTGGCAAACCCATTGCTCAAAGCATCTCATAAATGATGGTATAGGTTAATAGGAAAACAATTCCAATTACAAAAATAAAATGTATTTACAATTTTCCTAGGAGATACATATATGTGTAATTCAAGGCAGAGATACATAGTCACATAGCAAATTAATTCTCAAGTGGTTCCACATAGTCACCTAGATGTATTTAGGATGTAATGGCTAATGCAATAAATACATATTCTTTGTCCCATTGCCTGCTTTAGAGTGACATTATTTCCTGGAGCTGTAAGAGCTCTTTCATGTGGAACTTCACATTAACTCAGGTTGCACTGCCAAGAAAGGAGATCTGAGAACCAACTCTAGAGATGAGGATTTCTGTTTTTAAATTAATTTATTTATTTATATTTTGCTTAAAGATTTTTACTTATGTTTTAATTAACAGAAATTGTTGTCTGTTTGTGGTGTACAGTGTGATGTTTTGAAATCTGTATACATTATGGCTAAATTAAGCTAATTAACATATGCATTGCCTCACTTTTTTGTGGTGAGAACACTTAAAAATCTTCTCTCTTAGCAATTTTCAAGTATACGATACATTGTTATTAATCATAGTCAGCATGTTGTCCGATGGATCTCTTGAACATCATTTTTTTTTTTAATTCCAATTTTTTTCTGGTCTAATTTCATTATTGCGTTAAGACTGGTGACTAGTTGGTGGATATAGAGGTTCAGCTGAGTGGTGTTTGAGGGGTTTTTCCCTGAGAAGTTACACGGGACAAGGGGGTGACCTGTGGAGCCGAAATGGATGTCTTCTCATTCAACTTTTTTTTTTTCTTTTTTTGGAGACAGAGTCTCCTTCTGTTGCCCAGGCTAGAGTGCCGTGGCCTCAGGCTAGCTCACAGCAACCTCAAACTCCTGGGCTTAAGCAATCCTCCTGCCTCAGCCTCCCGAGTAGCTGGGACTACAGGCATGCGCCACCATGCTCAGCTAATTTTTTCTATATGTATTTTTAGTTGTTTGGCTAATTTCTTTCTATTTTTAGTAGAGACGGGGTCTCGCTCTTGTTCAGGCTGGTCTCGAACTCCTGACCTTGAGGGATCCTCTGGCCTCGGCCTCCCAGAGTGCTAGGATTACAGGCGTGCCCGGCCTTCTCATTCAACTTTGACTGTCATTTTTCTGAATGTCTTTTTTAGCTTTTGTTTTAACTAGTGGTTCTTGAATTTTGTTACGATTCTAGAGCCAATTTACTGTCGGCAATTTCTAAAACACCTGTAAATACCATGTGGCTGAAGAGCCACTTGCAGCTTTACAGCTTGTTCGTGAATCGTTGTTTTAAAATGATAGATATCAGTTTGGTGTATTTTGGATTTTGAATGATGAAAAATCAAATTTAGAGCATCAGAATCTAACTATGTAAGTAAACATCTGAAATTTTCTGTAGATGTGATTGAAACTTCCGTGGAAAAAGATACAATAATATTTAGGCTAACTGGCTCATTTAGGAAATGAAGAAGTTCCAATTTAAGTAATTTTTTGGTGAGGTCACAGTTATAACCCATTTATGTGGAAACTTCAGATTTATGAACTCTCTTGGAAGTTTGGTGAAGAAGACCACCCCCTATGGTTTAACCAGTACTTTGAACAAGAAAAGGTCTTATAAAAATTGCAGTGAGTTTAGCAAAGCACTATAAAGTGAGGAACCTTTCTCCAAAAGTTCCTGGGGCGGAGAGCAGCTTTAGAATTTCATAAGGAACGCCAAACGTTTCCAGAGCATCCTAGGTCGGAGATGTGAGCAGGCTAGCACAAAGGGAAAAGTGTGCTAGAAAGACCTTGCTAAAGAAAGTAAGTTTAAGAAAGAAGTAAGAAAAATGAAAATAAAATGTTGCCCTGGATCGCTCACCTGACAGACATCTGGATTTGAGACTTGGTCATCTTCTTAAGTTTCTAAAGGCTGAAAGCTACAGAAGTTCTTAGGAAATTAGGTAAGTGGGTAAAATATTTTTAGTTAACCTAACTTGATATTTCTACAACTGCTTTATGCAAATGGTCTTTGAGTGGGGTTTAGTCACTGAGAATGTTTGCAGTTATTCTGAGACTCAGTGGTGGGTACATAAATTTATTGCATTAGTCTTTGTTACCTTTTATGTCCTAAATACACCTAGTACATTTTTTAAAATACATTTACCATAAATTATGACTATCCTTGCTATTTCAGGAAGGCAGTTTTGGGTTGCAGAGCTATTCTCATGAACAGTGTCTTTCTGTCTCACTTTCTATTTCTGCTCGTGCCAGCAGTTTCTAAAATGCTAATTGCATTGGAGTCTGGGTACTGTTTAGCCAAAACGATTCTATCGCTTGCTTGCTTATTTGGTGAGAGAAGGTATACTTGCCTAATGTGCAGTCTTTCTTCATATTTCAGTCTGATAGTGGAGGAGCCTTTAAAGGTTTTAAAGGTTTGGTTGTACCTTCTGGAGGAGGAGGGTTTTCTGCATTTGGTAGCAGCACTGGAGGGAAGCCTCTAGAAGGACTGTCAAATGGAAACAGCACAACTATCACCCCTCCCTTCACCAGTGCAAGGGCGGCAACAGAGACCAAGGCAGCCTTTGGTAAGTAGGTTCCCCTCTCCCACTCACATCTATTTAAGTGTAATCTAGGAAAAATAACTTTGCAAAGAGGTTTTTCTCGAACCTACCCGCTGAGTCCTGGGACTGTGTGAGCAAGAACAGGGGAATAATGAAAAGGATGGAACTTGAGGGGGTGTTGGCTGTCACAGAGTGAGTGAGTAGAGCACAGGCTTTTGAGCCGAAAGAGACCTAGGTTTTGTTCTCAGCGCTGCCAGTCATCAGTTGTGTGACAGTGGTGAAATTCCTTAACCTCTCAGCCTCAGAATCTGCAACTGTGAAAGACAGTGACCCTCAGAATTGACCTGAAAGTCAGAGGAGAAAAGGGAGCGCTGCGTAGACCCTCCGTGAAGGCTTCTCTTCCTGCCCACTCACCGATTATGCGTGCACCAAGGGCTTTCTGTGCGCCTTACACAAAAATGCCTGCCAGGGACTCACATGACATTGTCCCTGGTCAAGGGCCTTCCAGGCTAGCTTTGTTCTGGCACAGGATGTGTTGATTGCCTGATCCTGGATTGCGGGAGTTAGTCAGAAGCTCTTGGAATTAGCAACAGAGAATGGGATCATGGATTAAAATCTTGGAAATGATCCTGACTGGTTGGACGGTATTTAGCTCATTATTCAAAAAGTGCATATTATTGGATTTTAATTCGGCAGAGTGTTTAATGTGGTTTAAAATAAGCATTTTCTGTTAAGGTTTTAATTATAGTTGTCTCTCGGTATCCTTGGGGACTGGTTCCAGGACCCTTTCCAATGCTCGGTTCCTGCAGTTGGCCCAGCAGTACCCCCAGATAGGAGAAGTCAGCATTCTGTATCCACTGGTTCTGCGTCCCATCAACACTGTGTTTTAGATCTGCAGTTGATTGAGTCTACAGATCAGGAATCTGCAGATAGGGAGGTTGACTGTACTTGGATACTGTTCATCCCAACAACTTTGGGTATTAAGTCTTATGCTTAACCTAATACTCTGACAGTTCTGTTTGAAATAGTTATCTTTTTGAAGGAAAAGATTATTTCTTGAACACATACTTCTTGAGCTATCACAAAAATAGGATACAATAAAAGCAGAAAATAGGAAGACAGTGGTATAAAAATCTAGACGGTTTAATCAAATCATCTTCTGTAAATAAATTCTTCAATCTTCAATTTCCCATAGGTTCTATTGCTGCAAATGGCCCTACCACCTTGGTTGATAAAAAGATTTCAAATCCCAAAACTAATGGCGACAGTCAGCAGCCTTCCTCCTCTGGCCTTGCTTCTAGCAAAGCCTGTGCCAGCAACACCTATAACAAGCAGTTGGCTGCCTTGAACTTCTCTGTCCGGGACTGGATAGTGAAGCACGTGAATGCAAACCCACTCTGTGACCTGACACCCATCTTTAAAGACTATGAGAAATATTTAGCAAACATTGAACAGCAACACGGAAACAGTGACAGTAATAATTCTCAAAGTGAAACTAACAAGACGTTGCTTGAAATGCAATCTCCTTCCCTATGTGGTTCAACAAAATTACAGCAAGAGTCAGCATTTTTGTTCCCTGACAACAAAGCTGAAGATACATCTGAAAAGAAGACTGAGGTTGTGTCTGAAAAGAAAATGGACCCATCACTAGGAGCAACAAGTGCCTCATTTAATTTTGGCAAGAAAATTGATAGCTCTGTTTTGGGCTCACTAAGCTCTGGCCCCCTGGCTGGATTTTCATTTTCCTCTGGAAACACCAGTTTGTTTGGCAAAGATACTACCCAGAGTAAACCAGTTTCTTTACCACTTTCCACTAAAACACTGGAGAGCCAAGCAGAAAGTGGCAGTAATGAATGCAAAGGTAAATATTGTTCTAGATTTGTGTAAGTTTTGTGTGTAGTGGGAAAAGCTAGACTTGATTTGGGCTGGATCTGGATTTGCGTCGTGACTCCATCATTCCCTCAGTGGTGATCCAGGATGAAGTGATTAGCTTCTCTGAGCCTCAGTTTCCTTATTTGTAAAATGGAATAAGACCTATTTCGTGGGGTTGTTACAAGAATTAATATTAAACATAAAATGAAGAATATGGAAATATCTGACAGGGTTTTTTTTGAAAAATATCAAACACATGGCTTTGATACATTAAAAGTAGCAAATTAAAACCATTTTTTGAGATCGAGTGGGTGCAGTGGTAGTGGCCCATGCCTTTAATCCCAGCACTCTGGGAGGTCGAGGCAGGAGGATTGCTTGAGGCGTAGAGATCAAGACCAGCCTGGGCAAGATAGAAAGACCCCATCTCTTAAAAAAAAAAAAAAAAAAAGCCAGGCGTGGTAGGGCGTGCTTGTAGTCCCAGCTACTCGGGACCCTCCTGAGGCAGGAGGGTCACTTGAGTCCAGGAGTTGGAGGCTGCAGTGAATTATGATGACACCACTGCACTCCAGCCTGGGCAACAGTGAGACTCTAAAAAAAATAAAATAAAAATAATTTTTTTGAAAATTGTGTTTTAGGAAAGTTCATTATGAATGTCCCCTGAATTGATTTATATTTAGGGGATTTGGTTATAAATAAAGTCATGTGGCCAAACAATATTTGACTATAAATTTAAAAGACTTTTCATAGCCATAAGGAACAGTGTTTCCCCTATGGGTCTGCTGTACCACCTTTCCAGGAGGACAGCAGTGGTGTCTTGAGTGACATGTCTGCCATATGTATTGTCAGTGGCCCAAGCCAGGCGAAACATCTGGGCCTCAGTCCCAGCGCCTCCACTCCCTTCGTTCTTGGCTCTAAGAAGTGGGGTAATGTTATAAGGCCTCTTCCTCTTGTGGTTGTGAACAAGTGATGTCTGTAAAGACACCTACTTGGAAGCAGGTAACAGTGCACTGCTCAAGAATTAACCTTACTGAGCCTCAGGAAAGACAACTGCAGTTTGTCCATTTGCCACTGAAATACTCTGTTTTTCTACCTGGAGCTAGAAGTCCCTTACTGTTCTATCTCGCCCCACCTTCAGGTCTGTCCTCTGGCTAGGGCCCGCAAGGGCAAAGGGTAGGATAAGAGTATCCCCTTTTATTTCTTCTCTGCCTCCCCTAGATTAGACATACGGAGTCTTCCGTGATCCTAAGGCTGTCACAGGACACAGTGACATTGCATTTGAATTGAGCCTCAATGGATGCAGGATGCCTCTCAGCAAACACCTATTGTTTATCTCAAGGTTACCACATATCATGCATCAGAAAGACGTGGGAGTTTGTTAAAATAACCAGTGTCTGGGCCCACCCTGGAGAGCCTAACTCGTGAATGCTGGGAGCTTCATTTTTTAAAATCTCCTGAGGACATTCCAGGGCACATTGGCCTTAATACGGTGCCATCTTACAATTTAAATGTGACCTAATTGGTTGAATACCAGAATTGTTTTTCTTAAACAGAAGTGCTATTTATGCTGCTTTCTCTTTAAGAGGACCCCTTATATTTGCATTTAAATAGTGTGCTAGGTCCCCCCTTGTTTGGGCACTGCAGAGGGTCAGTGGGCTACCTTTGGTTTCAGAGCTGTGAGCTATGTGGCAACTCATAACAAAGCTTTTAAGTTATTTACACCTGACTTTGGGACGATTTCTCTTAACAGCTTGCCCTACAAAAAACATTTATTTTTTCCCATCTTTGGGCATTGCTGATATCGGTTATTCCTTGAGATGTTGTGGATATGGTCACGGGAACATTTGGAGATAAAGGTATTAGAAGCCCTTCTGAGGTTTAATTTTCCAGTGGGTAATCTGAATATAAATAATTGAGTGTTGAATGATTATTTTTCTGTAAATGTCATAAGTAAGGACATTTTTTCATTCTAGGGCTTTCTATAAATTGGAAGTTATTTTAGAATTGAAAAATAAGTTCCCATCAAAAATTTGTTTTTCACAAAATAATTAAAATCCAGCAGATATTTCCCTCACCCCCACCCCCCAAAATTAGGTGTGCATTTTTAGTCTCTGTATCCACTTACATGGAATGTTCAGGTTGAGGTTTAGGATGGTAGGTAACAAACTTCGATCACTTTTTCAAGCTCTTGATTTGAATCTTACTGAGTTGGTGTCATTTTTGTATAAGGTGAAGATGAAGAAGAGAATGAGGAACCACCCAAAGTAGTAGTTACTGAAGTAAAAGAAGAAGATGCTTTTTACTCCAAAAAGTAAGTAGTAATCCCTGAAATGGATGCTGCTGGCCTGGAGAATGTGGCTTAGCGTTGTCCTCGTGGAACTTTACTGAGCATCCAGTCCTGGGGCCGAGCCGTGCCTGCTCTGAAATGGAACAGGAAGAATTCTTGGCCTGCTTATTTAAAAACCAATTCTAGAAATTCCTGCTTGGTGTATCTTAGTCTTTTCTGTGATTTTAGCTTTTTAAAAGTGCTTTAGAGACAGGCTTTTCTGTGATTTTCCTGACCTCATCTTATAGTTCTCTCCTTTCTTTTTCTCCTTCTCTTCCCTCATCCTTCCCACACAAAGAAAATCTCCTAGTTGCTGATTTCAGGTTTTGTTGTACTTCTCTTAATCTGGAAGCATCTCTGACCCCTTCCTGGAGACCTGGTTGGCCTTTCTAGATTTTCTCACAACCAAAGTTATACACAGTAACCATCCCTTCCTGCTAAGGATGTATAAAAACTATATTTCCTCCAGTAACGAGAGCTTTTGTTTTGTATTTGTTTTTAAATGAGAACTGCTTCTTTCAGAAGAAAGGGCAAAGGAAAACTTGAATTATCCTTCTCTCTATTAAAGGAGATTACTTTTTACAAAGATATTTAGTGAAAAATATCTGTGCCATTTCAGAAGCTTTCAGGATACTTCTTCAATATAAAAATTTCATTCAGAATAATGAGTCAGCAGTTTTGAATATAACAAGTTGCTACATCCTGTGGTATTCCCAGGTGCTATTTTATTTTTGAGAACTTTTCAAAGAGGGCAACAGGCCGGGATGGTGGCCCACGCCTGTAATCCTGGCACTCTGGGAGGGAGAGGCGGGAAGATCACTTGAGCTCAGGAGTTTGAGACCAGCCTGAGCAAGAGCAAGACCCTGTCTCTATTAAAAATAAAAAAATAAGCCGGCGTGGTGGCGAGCGTCTGTAGTCCCAGCTACTTGGGAGGCTGAGGCAGGACATCACTTGAGCCCAGGAATTTGAGGTTGCTGTGAGCTAGGTCGACGCCTCCACATTCTAGCCCAGGTGACGGAGCGGGACTCTGTCTCAAAGAAATAAATAAATAAAAGAGGCCAACAATTCCTTTTGCTTGTTTTTAAATTGAATGACTTAGATGATAAAAATGAGTGACTCTGACTTGGCGAGTTTTTTTTTTTTCTAGTTAAATCAGATGAGCAGTGGTTTTGTATTATTAATAACCGAAGATATAGCATGGCAGGCTGGGAAGACATTTAATTATTTTAGCTTTAGTTAGGCCCTGCCCAAGAATGTTTTCCAAATTTATTTCAACATCTTGGGCAATCAAAAATTGAAGGAGCCTTTAGGAGAATTTTTAAAATAAGAAATAGGGAAAAAAATTGAGGTGGCGGAGGTACAGGACGAGTGTTTACCCTGTATTTGTTCCTGACTTGAGAGGAGCAGAGCAGGGAAGGAGAGATGTTCAGCTGTGATTTTTGACTCACTCAAGAAAACACTGTTTCAGAAAGTGTTATAAAAGGTTTCATAGAGCCAACTGTTTAATTTGAAAAAATGGGGAGGGATTCTAGAATGTATAAGCAGATTTTCTTATTCTGCTTTTTGCCCAGACCCAGTCAATTTGGATGAATAAAAGATTTATCCTGAAGCTTCATGTGTTCTCATTTAATGCAAATTTTCCACACAAGTGTGAGAGTAGTTAGGAAACTGTGTGACTTGATTTGTCCTTGAATGCCTGATCATACCTGTTATTTTTTGCCATAGGTGTAAACTATTTTACAAGAAAGACAATGAATTTAAAGAGAAAGGTGTAGGTACTCTGCATTTAAAACCTACAGCAAACCAGAAGACACAGCTTTTGGTGCGGGCAGACACCAATTTAGGTGGGTACCCTTTTTTCAAGTGGCACAAGGTGACCATAATCACATCATATGTAAAAGCCTTTATCTTATCTTGCTGACTCAGTCATTGAGAGTTTGAAGTTTATTAGTGTGTATTCTGGAATAGAACAGAGATCATTCAGGCCGGATTCATCCTGTATTTACTGATTATAGATTTAGTTTCGAGTACCAGGAAAATAGTAAGAAAATGTAGATGTGTTAAAAGCTGTAACCAAAATGTTTTTCATTTTCTTTTGTAATAAAAATGTGACTAAGAAGCTTTAGATTAATTAGATGGTTTAACAAATACCCAAGGATAATTAACCATTTAAAGGAATCCTTTTTTATTTTTTATTAGCCAGTCAAATTTAGCAGTGGGGGGTTGTGTACCAACTTTAGTGACACTAATGTTAATAAGTTCTGATAACCCACCACCATCACACCGGCCTAAAGGAATCCTTTTTTATATAGCAAGTAATCACTAAGGTATTGCTGTCCAACCCGACCCCACCCCCAGTTTTGCCCGTAAGACAGTTCAGTGAAAGGAGACTAGTAGCCGGAGGATGAGGAGGGCAGGCCTAAGATGAAGTGGTCAGTGGTGGTGGACTGCGGCAGGCCGTGTTGCAGAAAGAAGCTCCTGGGAGATGTTTTTTTCCCCCATGGGCTTCACTAATTTGTAATAATATCACAGTGAAGTTACTCTTTCCCAATGAGCTGTGCTTGCCTCTGTGACAGAGGTTCAGTGTTCGTGTGACAGTGAGGACTCTGGGCTGCACCAGTGTGTTCTCTCTTCGGTGCAAGAACAGTGTGCAGGCCGGGCGCGGTGGCTCACGCCTGTAATCCTAGCACTCTGGGAGGCCGAGGCAGGTGGATCGCTCAAGGTCAGGAGTTCGAGACCAGCCTGAGAACGAGACCCCGTCTCTACTAAAAATAGAAAGAAATTATCTGGACAACTAAAAATATATATATAGAAAAACTTAGCCGGGAATGGTGGCG
>CAUYRB010100173.1:0-24768 GCA_963574695.1 Propithecus perrieri
TGATGAGCAGGATGATATATGTGAAGGCAGCTGTTATAGACCTACTAATTGGAGACTACAATGAGAGATTCATTGACTTTGAGAATCATGACATCACACTCGAATTAGCATTTCAGCCTCACCTCCATGATGCTACCAAGACACCTAAAGAACTACAGATGGAATTGATTGAGCTCACAGTAGATGATTTTAAAGTCATTGATGCTAAGAAAGACACAATCTGAAACACGAAAAAATGCAGTATTTTACTCACGCCTTCGATAACATGCCTGAAAAATGCTTTCTTGCTTTTCAACCACTTATTGCTGGGAATCTACATTCTCCTGCCTAACCCAAATCAAGATGCCCCTTAGGTCAAAATGACCGATATCCATCTAGAGGACCCACTGAAACTGCAGACTTCCATGTTGCAACCAAATATTCAAATGCTTTCCAACAAAGAGTAGGCACAACACAGTCATTGAAAAGTTAGTTAACTTTAACATTAACAAATAGTTTTCATTGTTTGAAATTTTTAAGTACATAGTAGTCATATTTACAGAAACTTCCAACACTAAAAGTTTCCTCACCCCTGACCTAGGATAAGCAATTCAGGAAAATTATGGTGAATGCAGACAAACAAACAAACAAAGTGAAAAGGGTACAGAGTGTGTGTTTCCATTTATCTATATTGTCAGAATGACAAAACTGTAGAAACAGAGAACAGACTGGTGGTTGCCAGGAGTTAAGGAGGAAGTAGGGACAAGAGGAAAGTCAGTGTGGCAAAAAAAAAAAAAAAAAAAAAAGGGAAAGGGAGAAATCTTGCGCTATTAGAGGTGTTCTATATCTTGGCTATATTAATGTCAATATTTTGGTTGTGATCCTGTATTCTATCCTCCATGATATTACTACTGGGAGAAGTGGAGAAAGGAATCCATAGGATTTTCTGTATTATTGCTTAACATAACATAAATCTATAATTTTCTCAAAATAAAAAACTTATAAAACAGTATGTTAAATACCCACTAATAAAACACAGAGGAAGCAGTATATATTCTCTTCTTAATCAGAGGTTCTTAAATCCAAATAAGTGGTCAATAATGGGAAAAAAGAATAAATAACTTTTAATAGAATTTTATATAGCAATTTAAAATGATAAATGTGTAATTTCTAGGAAGACAACTGTAGTGCTTGTTTTTAAATGCTTCTACACCCACAAGGGTCCCTCTTAAATAACAAAAGGAGTACAAAAACTAACAATATAGAAAATGATAGGCCGGGTGAGGTGGCACATGCCTGTAATCCTAGTACTCTGGGAGGTCGAGGTGGGAGGATGGCTTGAGCTCAGGAGCTTGAGACCAGACTGAGCAAGAGCGAAACCCCATGTCTACTAAAAATAGAAAAATTGGCCAGGCATGGTGGTGCATGCCTATAGTCCCAGTTACTCGGGAGGTTGAGGCAGGAGGATCACTTGAGTCCAGGAGTTCGAGACCAGCTTGAGTAAAAGTGTGATCCCATCTCTACAAAAAATAGAAAAATTAGCCAGGCGTTGTGATGGGCACCTCTAGTCCCAGCTACTTGGGAGGCTGAGGTGGGAAGATCGCTTGAGCCCAGGAGTTTGAGGTTGCTGGGAGCTAGGCTTACACCACAGCACTCTAGCCCAGGTGACAGAGTAAGACTCTGTCTGGAAAAAAAAAAAAAAAAAAAAGAACGAAAGAAAATGATCAATACATTGTATTATAAGAAAAAAGATAAAGGGGCAAGTATAGAAATAAAGGGTTTGATTAAAACCCATAGCAAGCAATCATACAATAAGGAACATACGTGGATCCTGATTGAGACAAACTGCTAATAAAACTTTGAGAAAGTATTTTTGATTCACTATGGACAAGCACTCAGCATTCTGATACACAAAAACACGCTTAGTTAGGGGTCAACAAAATTAGAAAGAACAATTGAATAGGAAAAATAAATGTACAAGACATCAATAGACCAAAAAAGAAATCAGAACAGCTCAAAACATAAAAAATGTTCAACCTCATTAATGTCTAGAAATATGAAGATCAAAACCACAATGAGAATTTCACACCCATGAGACTCCCAAAAATTAAAAATCCTGGCAAAATAAAAGTTGGCAAGCACTATAAATTAGTACAACAACTTGAGAAGACAAAGGGTTACTTAGAACACAAATCTTTATTGACTTGCAGTTTAAATTGAGCAAAACTATAACTATATATACTAGATATACTAAGGAGAAACAATTAAGGTTGGAATCATTCAGTTGTAACCTACAAAGAACTGCTAAATGACCTCTACACATGCTTCCTTCAAAACACCTTAACAAAGACCTTTCAAGGTACACTGACGTGCTCTATAAGAGCTGTGTCTTACGGATTTACCAACACCTCAAAAATAATGCTTGTTATTGAATAATGGATGTGCAATAAATACCTGATAAGCCAAACGGGCAATATACAAAGAATAGATTTTTGTTATGATTATATTTAGATCATATTGAGACTCTTAATTATAAAGAAGCAAAACTGACACCACATCTTCCTGTCATGGTTGTATGAAAACATCATTTCAGAAGTTATCTCAAGATTAGAAGTGACTGAAAATTATATTTAGATTACCCACAATAACTTCTCAATATTGATTTCTTTGACTGCCTTTCATAGACTTCCAACAGATTTTAAAATACATACATACACGTATGTATATGTATGCATATATATACAAGATTTCATGGCTTCTTTTTTCTGTAACAGTGATTTCAAAAAATTCATATCATCCTGACATGGCTGCTCAAAATAAACACTCCCAGTCCCTATATGTACTAATTCTGATTTAACACATCTGGGATATAAATCAGAATTCAAAATCTAATACCTGTGAAACTATGATACAAGCCAAGAAATAACATAGAGTTAAGTATCCCAGGAGGCTACTGGGTAATTCTTTCTGAAAATATTCCACTCTTGTCTTTAAAGATATTACAATTATGACTTTTAGAATATTATTTCCTTCCTCTTCTTTATAATTTCTCCACAATAGCAAGATTCACCTATGTGCCTGATTATTATTATTTGTTAATTTTCATTGTCACATAGTGAAAAGTCCATGAGAAGTCTATGTAAGAATAGTCCACAGCTTATTTATCCTTTTATGATTTGTAAACATTTAAGTTGTTACCAGGTTGGGGCTGACATCAACAATTCTGCTAAGATACTGTTGAACACAAACTCTGATATACATACCTATGAGTTTCTCTAAGACATTTTATATTCAGAAATAAAACAGCTGGGTAAGAGAAAACACCAAATTGTTTTCTTAAGTAGTTAGCAACTGTGAAAGTTCCTACCAAAAATTTAATCTTTATTTTGAATAAGAAAATTATAATTCTAATGTCAGTAGTTACTGAAATATTTGTTCATCAACAATGACATAATTCACAGATTCCCCAACCAATCTTAATAACAGGAGACTATTCTGACAAAATGCCTTAAAAATTGTTCAGTGATACCAATACAGATATATTAGAAACTCTGGGACTACTTTCTGAATTTTATTGCTCTAGGTCTGTGTACATCACTCCTAAAGCTCCACAGTGTTTTATTAATTTTTTTTGCCTCATTTTCCAATGCTTCCCTGCATTCTATAGTTTATTTTTAACCTAAATCAAAATGAAAATTGCCAAAGAAAACCAATTTGAAGAAATAACCTAAGCAAAAAATAGTAAGATTATATATTTGTGAAGGAAATTATTACAATAAAAACTATTGTTAAGTTCTGACTGGAAGAGACAACAATGACCAATTCTTCTTTATCAGAGATTCTCTGATGAAAACTGTTAGTATATAAGCCAAAAGCAAAACAGAACTAACTAATGCTACTTGGAATGAATTGGCAATATTTTACTATTTGAACTATTACCTTAAAGCAATCAAAAAGATGATCAAGTTGTTCAGGAGAAAAATCCCAAGCCAACTTTGCTAGTAGATCGTGTACATTCTTCACAATGGCTTCATGTTTCCCTGCCTGTTGAAAATCCAGAAATAAAATAATTAAAAGCAAACAAAAAATCATAGCATACTTCAATTTGAGTAAAAGAATTAATAGTTCTATTATGCCAATCCCTATTATTTAATAAATAGTCCTATTTTCTTCATCTGCGGTAATAACAAAATTCCTAATATTTTAATGCTGTAACTGCCACTTAAAGCATGGCAGGCCAGTTATGGTGGCTCATGTTGGTAATCCTAGCCTTCTGGGAGACCAGGGCGGGAGGATCACTTGAGCTCAGGAGTTTGAGACCAACTTGAGCAAGAGGGAGACCCTGTTTCTACTAAAAATAGAAAAATTAGCCACGCAGCTCAGCTTGGACTTGGGAGGCTGAGGCAGGAGGATGGCTTGAGCCCAGGAGTTTGAGGTTGCTGTGAGCTAGGCTGACGCCACGGCACCCTACTCAGGGCAACAGAGTGAGACTCTGTCTCAAATAAACAAACAAAAAGGCAATTCAGTCTTTTGCTTTAAATGGTTAATGAACACTGGGGATTCATATAAAAATTTATTACAAAATATTTACCAATAAAATTAAGAGAAAAATAAGTCAAATTTGTGGATTGTTTCAAAACTGGAAACTTATGTGCTCAATGAAGGCAAGACTGTTTCATTGGTTTCTCTTAAAAGACAACAAAAAACCCAAGTTTTATAACCTAGTTCCTAATAAGCTTTCTAATCTAATGCCTAATAATACTTCCCAAGTGATTTGTGAGTAGAAATCTGCAATTAAGATAATTAAAGAAATTATGAATTAGTATTTCTGAAACTAAGGTAATTTATTATGAAAAGGTACAATCTACAATAATCCTAAATTTGCACAAGTCACAGTAATATAACACCTGTCACATTTGTTTCTTCATATATTACATAGGAAAAACATTTCCAATTATAGATACTTCACAGTCTTTCAATAACCATTCTTTTTATCGTAATTATTTACTATAGGTCTCTTGTTTAAAACCATCTACAAATTGCTACCCTTTAGTACACATAAAGAAGAGGAAACCTGTTATTATTTTAAAAATACTGGTAACATTTCTGTATACACAGTACTCGCATCACTAAAAGTCATGAAATACAAACTTGCATGCCATTACACAGAGACAAGCAAAAGTTTTTTTCATTTTTAGCATCTTTCTTATTAAAAAATTGCCAGTGTTTTAAATTTCTTACCTGTGCTGCCCATATATTATCAAGGTCTAGTAATGTAAGAGCCTTTTCTTTAATCACGAAACGGAGAATCTTCTCTAGTTTTTCGACATATTGTGGTTGATGAAGACTATCTTGCAAGACTATGGATAAGATATTATTTTGCTGTATCCATTCCTAAATGTAAGACAAACATTTAATGTAGAATCTAAAAAGAAGCTTTTTTAAAAAAAAAAAAACATAACTCAAACTTCTAAATAATATGAGTGGGAAATCAAAAGCCCAAATTATGTACATGTTCACAAATTATAACACATTTACATAATATTTTATGTGTTGTTAATATGAAATTATTAAACACTAGAATAATTTCATATACAGAAAGCTCCCACAAATGTGTTGAATTCATAAATTATAATCCACTATATAATGAATAAACATTAAAATAAATAATTTTTCAGAATTTTAATTTTGCATATACAAAAATATTCCCATATATGTTATACCAGTACATTTCTCAAATTATCTGTTGAGAATAACCAATTTTGTATTTCCAATCTTAGATTCTTTGAGAAATATAAGAAAAATGCCACAGCAATGTCTAATTCCTTCAAAATTTTCTAAATACTCTATATCTGTTGAAGACTAGTTAATAATTCAAGGACTAGTGCACAATATTGTGAGTGAGTCTGTGTTTGACACTCCAGAAAGCATGCAAATTCCAAACATGTAATCTGACCACCAGCGCTGAGTCTGAGATTTGTGAATGGTTAGAATATGATACAAGGTGTGTGAGGACATTTGGATTAAACATTATTTTCTCAATACCACCCCAATGTCTTCAGGACACCTTATGTCACGTTCTAACCATTTCCACTACTAAACTGAAGCCTCCTTTAAGGTAAAAACTATTCTTTACAAATGCATCTCCAGTACTGGCAAATAATATATACTCAAAAAAATTTTTTTTGTAATATTTAGGTGGCCTCTGCACTTATTCATTTCATAACTTAAATATATCAAAATATCTGTAATAAATATCTTCCTTTCAATGTCAAAATGATATAAATGATTTTAAAATGAAATTATTAGAAAATAAAAATTAGTATTCTTAAAATCATGATAGAACATTAATTACTGGAGATTTTTAGCCCATTATCTCTATGCCTAATTTAAAAACTCTAAATCGAATTGGGAAGTGATCATGATGCCAATTAACTCACTAGATACAGATCTACTAAACCTTTCTAAAGGTCCCCAACTATTTCATTTCAACAAAACCACCAAACTATAATTGCATCATGAACACGTATAGTCAGCAATAATAAATTTACCAGACACACAATTAATTTACTTCTAACATTTCCAAATAATTAATCATTTGCTATTAAATCTTTCCTTATTACTATTATGAAGAGATTTGAGGCCTAAATAGTCACAAATCTATCTCTCAATTTTAGAGTTAATTGTTGCTTCTAACAGTAATTGGTGTTAATCTAGTTTTCATAGGCAGATAACTAAAGGGGCTTACTGCCATTCGTTCAGCTGTCAGCCACTCTTCCTCTTCTGGATTGCCATGCCGATGACTATAATATGATACACTAGATATTACCTTGTTAATTTCATTCAGTGCATTCATCTTGCCATTAAAAGAAGAAATCTGCAACAATCTAAAAGAAAAATTTAGAGTAAATATCACTAAGAATTCATACAAATAATAATTTAAGGTGAAAAATATCTTACCTGAGTATCATTTTCAACCTAAGAATTTCTAAATTTTTTACAGTTTCTTCTTGTCCTGGAATCCTTGAAGCTAAATTCTTCAAGGATTTAATAATCATTGAAAGGGCATCATTTTTGGCTTCATTCTTTGCTTCTTTTTTCAGTTCTTCATCAGTTAAATTTTCTAGTAACTGTGGAACTATTTCTATGACTGGAATGAAGTATTTTTTCACTGTATGTTGACTGAGAAACTCATAGCATTGCCCAAATGGTCTGAAGTAAGAAAGACATACACTTTATGTAATATTCAATTTTTTTAAAATTCAAGTTCAAATAGAACTTTTCAAAGAGATTCAATAATTAAAACAACATAAAAACAAATCATTGTTTCAAAATGGCAAGAAACCACAATGGAAACTAAAACAATGATTTTTCAAGGAAATAAAACAGCAATTTGTACAGTGAACTGAATATTCACTTTAAAACAAAACTTACTTAATAAGAGCTGCAATTATTTGAACGTTTAATGCTGGTCCATTAATAAAACGATCATGCAAAATCTGGAACCCATCCAATGTGCCAAATTTATTGATGAGATCCACTAACCAACCCTGTAACACAGTTAATGGTAAACGTTAATTTCTTTCTTTAAGAAAAAAGAAGAAAGTTACTATCTGAAATGTATTTGTATGAAACAGAGCAAAAATGGGAAAATTTTTAAAAAGTTATATAAAATTATCTTTAAAAACCGAACAAAATATTTATATTATATGATCATATGTATATACTTATGAAGACTCAAACCTTTTTATTGTATTTTATTCTCTGTTTCCCTTGGGTCAGAAGGGGCACAGGCAGCAATTTACACAGCAGCTATGGGCATTTACTGGTATTTGTTCAAAGCTCACACCCCTGATGAATACAAATTAGGCAAAGCTTGTTTAGG
The DNA here is from genome assembly GCA_963574695.1 of Propithecus perrieri. Taxonomy (NCBI): domain Eukaryota; kingdom Metazoa; phylum Chordata; class Mammalia; order Primates; family Indriidae; genus Propithecus; species Propithecus perrieri. The sequence continues at coordinate 7,865 of CAUYRB010100173.1, forward strand.
TAAAAACATTCTGATGTAAAACGAATTAAAGAATTCAGAAATTAAGAATGAACTAAGAATTAAGGAATAAGGTCACAAGAAACACTTGTTTTTTAAAATCCCAATAAGTGAGCAAAAGAAACACTTCTAAATTGTCTTCTAAAGAGGAAAATTTTAGGAGAAAATTTAAAAAGGCGGAGGAGGTAATAAAGACTATTCGATTCTGAGCAAAGATAATTTCTCCAATTAAAACAGAAAAACACAATCAGGACATATGGAAAATGCTAAGTAAAAGGTAACTCTTTTAAAGAATAATACACTGGTATAAACCCAACACCTAACATGAGGTTTGCTAATATGGAAATCTAAAATTTTAAAACCTCTACTAAATCAATTAACTTATTTCCCAATGAATTCACTATAGTACTTTCCTCCCTTTTATTTAGTTTTTCAATGTCTATATAGGGAATGACATTAACATGATGCCAGACTAAGCAGTTACAAAGCCTTGTTTCTGTTAAAAACAACTTTCAGGAATCTCTGGAAATCAGTCTGAAGTATACAATAATCAAGCAAATGCTCAATTTTGAAAAAGCTACAAAATAAAGGAGTACCACACTTTCACCGACCTTTGCCTATTCCCTTATTACAAAGGTCCAGTTTGGAGAAGCAGTGACCTAATCGCCAGTTCCCTATGTGTATAGGAAAGAGCAGAAAGAATTGAATTTGCAACTTTCTAACTTGTATGTGGCTGTCTGAGGGACTTATCTCTGTATCACCCAACTTGAAGGTCAGGAAGCCAAAAGTGGATTAAAAGTCAGGTTAGGAGAAGTCATGGGAAGGCAAATCGTGAAAATTCCAAGGGAATTACATACTTGCAGACTACTAGGGCGAATTACTGATTGATGAATACAAAAAAGAAAAACAACTAAGGCACCAAAAACAAGCAGAAGAGAGGCTCATAGAAGAATTAAAAAATTTAAAAGGCAGCCATCATGTGGGGAGTACAGAGAACAAAAGCACATCCAAAGGCTCAAAGAAGACAAATGTCTAAAAAGCCAAAAATGACCTAAAGTCTTTATGCTTAAGGCATTCCCCTGTACTGAGCCAGTCCACAGAGCCTGGGAGAAGTGTTTTTTCAAATACTCAATTTCCCAAGAAGGATAACAAAGCATACAAAGAAATAGGAAAAGATGGCAAGTTCAAAGGAACAAAATAAATCTCTACAAACTATCCCTAGAAGGACAGACACACTCACCTGCCAAAAACATTAATGTCAAATATCTCAAGGAAAACATGAACAAGGAAGTAAAAGAAATCAGGAAAGTAACAGGTAAACAAAATGACCATATAAACAGAGACAAACTCTGCAGATAAAAATACAATTAGCTGAATTGAAAAATTCACTAAATGGTTCAATAGGAGACTCGCAACAGACAGAATTAATGAGAACTTGAAGACAGGTCATTTGAAATCAGAGTAGGAGGAGCAAAAAGAAAAATGCAAAAAGTGAGAAGAGCCTAAGGTACATATGGAACACCATAAACTGGAAAAATATATGCATTATGAGAGTCCAAGAAGAAAGAAAAAGAAACAAAGAGCTTAAATGGAGAATTAATAGCCAAAACCTTTCCATATTCAAGGAAAGACATGGATATACAAATACGAGAAGCTCAATGACCTCTAGGGAGGATATATCCAAAGGGACCCACACCAAGACACATAATCAAACTGTCTCAAGAAAAAGAGGAAGAATTTGTAATCAGCAAGAGAAGCAACTATTCATATACAAAAAAGTTTCAGTAAAATTAACAGCAATTTCTCAGCAGGAACTTTGCAGGCCAGAAGAATGATAAACTGCTGAAAGGAAAAAAAAACTATCAAACAAGAACTCAGTATTTGGCAAAATGGTCCCTCAAATACAAGGAGGAAATTAAGACATTCTTATGTATATAAAGTGACAGTCCATTACCACCAGAGTTGCCCTGTAAGAAATAGTAAATGGAGTCCTTCTAGCTGAAATAAAAGGACAGAAAGTAACTTGATGTCAGACAAAAATAAAAAACTTCTGGTAAAGGAAAATACACAAACATTTATAAAAACTAGTATTACCATAATTTTGGCTCATAACTCCACTTTTTATTCTTTAATAGGATTTGAAAGGCAAAAGCATAAAAATATTTACAAATATATGTCAATGAGTACTCAATATATAAAAATGTGATTTGTGATATCCATAATATAAAATGGTGGTAGCTAAGGTATAGAGTAAGTTTTGTAGGCAACTGAAGTTAAATCATTATCAGTTTAAAATACCAAGTGTAAACTGTTTAAAATGTTTACCAGTTTAAAATGTTCTAACTTTAAGATATTATACAAGCATACTTTATGATATTACACTGTGTTTTGCTTTACTGCACTATCTTACAAATTGAAGGTCTGCAGAAACTGTGAGTAAAACGAGTCCATCAGGGCCATTACTCTAACAGCATGTGCTCACTTCATGTCTCTGTGCCAGCACTTTTTAGCAATATTTTTAAATTAAGGAATGTACATTTTTTAAGACATAATGTTTTTAAACTTTTAATAGACTATAATACAGTATAAACTACATAAGTACCAGGAAACAAAAAAATCTGTATGCCTTGCTTTATTGGGATGTTTGCTTTATTGAGGTGATCTGAAAGTCAATGTGTAATACCACCGAAGTATTTCTACGTGTATATAATCTCCATGGTAAGCAGGAGAAATATATTAGTAGAGCATACATAAAAGAAAATGAGTGGCTCACGCCTGTAATCCTAGCACTCTGGGAGGCCGAGGTGGGCGGATTGTTTGAGCTCAGGAGCTCGACACCAGCCTGAGCAAGAGTGAGACCCCGTCTCTACTAAAAATAGAAAGCAATTAATTGGACAACTAAAAATGTATAGAAAAAATTAGCCAGGCATGGTGGCGCATGCCTGTAGTCCCAGCTGCTCGGGAGGCTGAGGCAGCAGGATTGCTTGAGCCCAGGAGTCTGAGGTTGCTGTGAGCTAGGATGATGCCACGGCACGCTAGCCCGGGCAACACAGTGAGACTCTGTCTCAAAAAAAAAAAAAGAAAATGAGAAAGGATTCAAAATATGTCACCATAAAATAATCTGAAGAATTAAAATGAAGAAATCAGAAAGGGAGGAAATGATGCACAAAAAGATGTAAGACATCTGAAAACAAAAAATGGCAATCCCTCCTTATCAGTAATTACTCTTAATATAGATCAAACTCCCAAATAAAAAAACACAGATTAACAGAACAGATTGAAATAGAAAAACAAACAAAAACAGGATCCAAGATAGATTTGTCCACAAAAGATTTACTTTACATATAAGGACACACACAGCTTGAAAATGAGAGAATGGAAAATAATATTCTGTGTAAACAGTAACTAACAGAAAGCAGGCTATCTTAACATTAAGCAAAATACATTTTACATCAAAAGCTATGACAAGGACAAAGGATATTATATAATCATAAAAGAGTCAATTCATCAAGAAGATATAGATAGATATAGGTAACATATGTAGGCTCCAAACTTCAGAATTGCTAATCATGTGACGCAAACAACATCAACAGTTTGAAGAAAGAAACAGTTCTACAATAAGAGTCAGAGACTTCAATGCTCTACTTTGAACAATGGATAGTATAGCCAGACAAAGGATCAATAAGGAAAAAGGTTTTGCACAACACTACAGAGCAAGTGGACCTAAAAAACATATAGAACACTCTACCCACCAGTAGTAGAACCACATACATTCTTTTCCAGTGCACATGGAACATTCACCAGGATACATAATGCCACAGAACAAGTCTTAAAAGTTAAGAAAACTGAAATCACTGAAAGTATCTTTCTTTTCAGATCACAATGGAATAAAAACTAGAAATCAATAGCTAAAGGAAAACTGAAAAATCCACAAAGTAGAAATTAAATATATCTTAATAATCCACAGACCAAAGAGGAAATCAAAACAGAAACTGGAATATTTGAGGCAAATAAAAATGAAAGCAGCAAAAGCAACCCATAAGGAAGAAATTTATAGTTACAAACCATTTCTTTAAAAAGATCTCAATTAACAAACTAACTTTGTACCTTAAAAAACTAGAAAACATATAACAAACTAAACCCAAAGCTAGCAGAAGAATGGTAATGAGATTAGCACAGAGATAAACAAAACAGAGAAAAGAAAAATGGAGAAAAAAACAATAAAAACCAAATTTTGGTTACAGAAAAAGACAAATTGCCAAACCTCTAGCCAGTTTGACTAAAAAAAGAACATTCAACTTATTTAAGAAATACAAGGAGGGACATAAATATAGATTTTACGAAAATAAAAGGGACTACTTGACATTAAAGAGTACTATGAACCACCACATTCCAAAAAACTAAATAATCCAGAAGGAAAAAGGAAAACCTTTTAGAAACACACAAACTACACTCAGCCATAAAGAAACAGAAAATCTGAATAGGCCATAACTGGTAAGGAGATTGAAGCAGTGATCAAAAACACTCTACAAAAAAAGCCTGACACCAGATGGCTTCACTGAAGAATTCTATCAAGCACTCAAAGAAGAATTAACACCAAACTTTTTCAAACTCTTACATAAAATTGAAGAGGAGAGTACATATCCAAACTCATTCTGAGGCCAGCATTATCCTGACACCAAAGCCAGACAAAGACGCAACAACAAAACTATAGACAATTTCCCCTATGAATATGGACACAAAATTCCTCAATAATATACTACAACAAAATTCAAAGCATATTAAAAGAATTATATCCATGACCAAAAGGGATGTTTTCCCCCTGGAATGCAAGGATACCTCAATGTACATGTATCAATAACTGTGACAGAGCAAGCACATTTATACAATAAAGGAAAAAAATCACATGATCATCTCTATTGAAGCAAAAAACATTTGACAAAATTCAGCTCTACAATGATAAAAATACTCAACTACAAACAGAAAGAGGAAATTACATCAACATAATAAACACCATACATATATATAAAAGCCCTGAGCTAACATATTTAATGGAGAAAGACTGAGAGCTTTTTCTCTATGATCAGGAACAAGCAAGGAGGTCTGCTTTCACCGCTTTTATTCAACGGTGTTAGGTTATTAAGTACAAAATGTCCGATTTCCTTAAGTATTGACAGTTGATATCGCTGATATTTCACTTTGTCACTTCTTGTTTTACGTTTATTGCGAGGGTACACCCTCAGTCTTTCAAATGTACGTTTTGGGTTCTAATTTCAAATTTTTTTTAAGAGCAATTTTTGTGGTCCATGGATAAGTAAAAAACTTGTGTTATATTCTACATGATTTCTGCTGTGGAACCAATGTAGCAGACAGCTCGAAATATCAATGAAGTGTTTGGGAAGGATGTGGCTAATGAATGCATAGTACACTGATGGTTTGGGAAGTTCTGATCTGGTGATTTTAATCTTGAAAATGAGCCATGTGGGCCACCTGAGAACATGGTGGAAAATGAGGAGCGGAAAGCTGTAGTTGAAGTGAATCCATCTCAACCTATGTGTGAATTAGCAGCAAGGTTTGATGTTACTATGCCAACAATATTTGGCCATTTGAAACAAATGAGCAAGGTAAAGATGCTGGATAGATGGGTTCCACATAAACTAAATGAGCATCAGAAGAGAAATCATCTTGAAGCTTGCCTTTCTCTGCTGTCACAACATAAAGGCAAACCATTTCTACACTGTATTATTACATGTGATAAAAAATGGATTCTTTTTAACAATTGCAAGCGTTCAGCACAATGGCTGCATAAAGATGAAATGCCAAAATACAGTCCAAAACCAAATGTCAAAAAAAGCTAATGGTTTCTGTTTGGTGGTCTAGTGCTGGTATCATCCACTACAGCTTCTTGAAACCTAGTCAACCAATTATGGAGGACATCTCACTGCAACCAACTGGAAGAAATGATGAGGATGCTTGCGATTTAGCAGCTGAGATTGGTCAACAGAGATAGGCCAATCCTTTTGCAAGACATCACTCTACCACCAAATGTTGCACAAACTATACTGCTCAAACTATAGAAACTGGACTTGGTAATTCTGTCATCCATAGTATTCACCAGACCTTGCACCAACTATCACTCACTTCTTCCAGGCTTTGGACCACTTCTTGCAAGAAAAAATATTCAATTCTCAACAAGCTGTGGAAGACACCTTTTGAGATTTCATTGCCACTTGCTGTCTAGGCTTTTTTGTTGCTGGTATAAGCAAGCTACTGTTAAAGTGGCAAAACTGTGTTGATAGTTTAGGTACATATTTTGATTAACTGTACTGCTTCTTGTTTGAAAAACAATAAACTACATTTTTGATTCAAAATTGGACATTTCATACTTAATGACCTTAATATTATAAGTCTCAGCCATGAAAATTACACAAGAAAAAGAAATGGGAGGCATCCAAATTGGAAAGTAAAAAAGTACATTATCTCTGCTCAAAGAAATCTCATTTTGCGTTAAAGGTATTCTGTATCATTTTTTGTCTTCCTGTTTCGATTTTGTCTGTGTGTGTGCATGGGCCAAAGGTGTATTCTGCTTTCTTTTTCTATTACTGGTAAATTTTTTCATGCGTTTAAATATTAATTATACTTATAAAATCAAATTCACTTGGGACATTTAAAAGAAACTGAAGTGATATTAAGCCACTGAGACATTAAAGTGAAATTATATAAAACTGGAAGCCTTTTCCATAACCTTGCCTTCTAGTTCAGTGGTTTTGGCTATTTTTCTTAGGTCTTTCAATGTATTAATATAATTAGTTCTGGTTTTCTTCTACCCTGCTCCATGAAATAAGTTATAATTTCAGCTGGTATAAAGCAGATCTTCTGCTTGAAGTAAAGGGAGAATGAAAGATTACTTAACACTACCGAAGGTTTAGCTACTGAACACAAAGATTTTCTCCTAAGAAATTAAGTGCATTGTAAGAAATGCCTAAATGTCATGAAAGCAAAATTGTAAAAATTTTAAATTTCATTGCATTTACATGGTCTGTAAATACATGTAAGTCTTCTGCTGTTTTAAAAATATACGTGTACACAGTACATAGGATAGTCAATGCTTATTATGTGCAGAAGTTACATTCTCTGAAGTCGCTGTGCACAATGAATTAGCAAGTAGTGAACCATGGCTCCTAGAGAAAATACACGGTTAGGTTCCAGAGAACATATTCATCAATTAATCAATACATAATAAGCTTTGTTCAGGCATGAGTTATAGTATTACCAACATGAGTTTAATGTTAATGAATCAACAGAACATATTAAATAGCATGTCTTTAAATAGAAACACATATATAACAAAAATATGTATTGACTGGTTGATCATTATGTTAAAGAGAGGTTTGCATTACTAATAGTATGTGGCAAATGCAAAAAAAAATGTAATATTTGATTTTGAAAGTAACAAACCAACACACTTTTGGTGATCGAGGATCCGAAGAACGAGCAAATAATTCATCTTCAGGAAACTGAGTACTTGAGGAAATTGATTCACATGGACGTGTACCATTATAGATATGAAACTTGCAATGAGGATTTAAGGCTATGGCGAGAAGTTCTAGAAGCGGAAACCAATCTTGGGACAACTTGGCCACACAAAGCTCCACAAGACGATGAGTATTGTTAATAATACACCTCTGTTATATGGATGGTAGGAGAAGATAATATTTATAATGAGGAAACATTGCAGTTTCAAACACAAACATTCTACGCTTCTTAATAGTCTCTCCCCATTTTTCTATACCGGTCACTTGAATTCTGCTGAATTTCACTAATACTGTCATCAAACTAACATCAGTAAAGATAAATTCGTATCATTTATTTCATATTTTTCCATCTACCACATACTTTTCCACCTATTTGAGAAAGCTTACAAATGAAGTAGGCACCAGAGATTGTCTACTTCTGCTTTATGTCCAGAAGATACATGAAATTTAGCATTTTCTCTCCTTGGAATTTGTATTTGAGGGGGTATAATTCCAAAATCTAAACATTTAAAGTTGTGTTAGTTATCCAATATGGAGGATCTGTACAATCTAAGTCTCAACTCAAAAGTCACAGATTTTCAAAATTTCTATTTCTGTACCTAAGAAGTTATATGTGAATTCAAACAGTATTTATACGCCATAGTCATTTGTAGAAAATGTCCGAGTTATACTACATATGTGGAAGTCCTCTAAAAAGTGTTTGCTTCATAATTTTTAGTTGTTTGCATTTTATAAATAAGAACCATAGGCTGGAGTAATTATAGTAATTCAGGAAAAAGATATATATATTTTTTACTTGTTAAAAGCTCTAAAATATGAAGATATCTAAGAATCAAGATATTTGTTAGTCTGCATTACTTTTGTACCAGACTAAAGATACTATCTGAGAGTACTTGTGTTTCCTTTTGTCAGTCACTTGAAGACACTATCAATCTGAGAACATTTTGAATTCTGTTTGACTTTTTTGGTGTCAAAACAATTATCTGAATTCATAGCACAAACTTGTGTGAATATGGTTTGTGGTCTGAATTTCCAAGGAATATTATCTTTTTTTCTCTAGCAAGTGCCAGAGTCAAAACTTATATGTTTCCTTGCTTGACAGGCAGTTTATCATTTACATTTATGCTGACATTATAACCTCAGGCATTCCAGCTACACTTAGAGTCTGCTATTATATTCCCATCTTAAATATTTAATATTTTTCATCTCAAATGGTACAAAACAGTGGTGACTGTTACAATCAATACTACCATACACTTGATAAAACATACTATGTTGTGCATAAATTTACAAGGCCCTTAGGATTTCAGGTGACAGATTAATAACTTTTATTAAACCAGGTTTTAATAACTCAAAATTCAAGCTCATTCTATAGGACATACCTTCAATTGTGTAATATATATCAGCAGACTTGATATATTATTCACAGTAATATTTTCCAAAGACAAACCCATAAGAATCACCATGCAAACCTGAGTCCTAGAAATCAAATATAAGACTCACATGAATTTCAAACTTCCATCCACTCACTGCCTCATCCATAAGAATTTTAGTGAAAGATATTGTTAGTCCATCTCGAAAAAAACGTTGACATGCTTCACTTTTAACATCAAGGCCTAAGAAAAGACAAAAAATTAAAATAAACCTCATATAGAGAAAACATCTCTCTGGCCAAGTAAACATAATAAATTGTAGAAACTATTATGGTTTCCAATTCACAAGCAGTAATGTAGTCTTGAAACGAGGCTTGGCATTTTCATAAGAGGAAAAGGTAGGAAAATGTGGGATTCAGAAAAAGGAATGTAATACTATATTCAATAAATTTTAGAAACAGTAAATCACATGAAATTATGTCAAATCAAGTAATATCAGTGATTACAAATACTTCAAAATATCACACTGGATTTGAACAAAGAATGGTTACTAGCAGATAATTAAACCATTTCACAGAATTTCAATTACTGAAATACAGGTTCATAAAAAGTCAAATTTAGGCTAGCTGTGGAGGCTCACACCTATAATCCCTGCACTTTGGGACGCTCTGGTGGGAGGACTGCTTGAGCTATGAGTTTGAGACCAGCCTGGGCAACACAGCAAGATCCTCTCTTTCCAAAAAGTTTTAAAAATTAGCGGGGTGTGGTTATGTGCACCTGTAGTCTCAGCTACTTGGGAGGCTGAAGTGAGAGGATTGCTTGAGCCCAGGAGTTGAAGGCTACAGTGAGCTATGATTATGTTACCACACTCTAGCCTAAGCAACAGAGTAAGGCCTAAAATAAAATAAAACAGCGACAACCTAAAAAAAAAAAATCTGATTTTGGCAGTAAATTATCCATTTATGTTTAAATTAAAGAGATGAATCCTAAGTTTATTTACTTTTTAAAAATTTCATATGATTAAAGAAAATCAAGACTCATATGCCTCCATATAAAAAGAAACTACTTGTAAATCTAAATGAAACTTAGAAAGTATTAAATTTGCCCAATATAGTACATTTTTATTTTGATTATAAATATTAAAATGTCATTTATACCCAAGGCTTTCCTTTAAAAAGTCTTACGGTGATCATGAGCCCAGAAAAAGTGAGGAAAGTCCCTGTAAATTATATAAATCCCATTTTTTAAAAATTAAATATTTAATATTAAATATAACATCATTTACAATTCTTATAATCTTGTATAGTTAGGACCTAGAACATGCCTAGTACTGAAGTCCTTGCTATTTGTCAATTAATAAATAAATATGCAAATTAACAAAAGAAACTTGAATGATGAGTAACATTTCCAATACGGTAAAATATTGTCATAGGTCACTAGATTATTTATATGTATGAGATTAATAATAAAAACATAGAAATGTTTAAATAATTGTATGATAATTATTTTTAGTTAACTGAAATTATTACCCTTGCCAGTCAGACTTTGTAACATAGACTTTACAAGATATCAAAGATATTAAAAATTTGTCTAAAAACATCGAAAGTTAATACACCTATAATAACCTCATTTAATGTCCTTGTTATTTTATTCAACACATAAAATAAAAGTTTGCACCCTTTCTTTTATATTGCAAGCCCTTAAAAAATAGACCCTATTACAAAAATTGTTTATCTACTCAAAGAATTCTATTGCACCTAGTGTTAGAGCAAAGTCATCCAAGTATGCTCCATTCAAACATAAAGCTTTTACTTCTGGCCAAGAGCAAAATTTCAGATTTTCTTTTTTGGTTCTTTTTTTAAAAACATGAGGCCTTATCTTTCAAAACATTTTTGTCTCGAGAAAAAAAACCTCTGTGTTAAAAAAAAAAAAAAGCTAAACATGTAGGTAGAAAGTTTAGTGAGGCTCAGGGAAAAAAAAGAGTTTATTGAACATACACATCCAGCAATGTTAATAAAAGCAATTTTTGTTGAAAAAAATCATAGATTAGCACATGTCCTTTGCTTCACTGGCATTTCAGTAAGTCATTAAAATGCCAGGTTTAAATAATTCTTATCAAAATTATTTGCAAGTTAACATATTTCCCAATTACAAATGATTTTAGTGCAAAAAAGTCACCAAATATATATGAAGTGATACGGTAATCTCCTCTGCAGCACTAATATATTCTAAAATATGCTTTAATGTCTATTATTTCACAAAACAGATTTTTAAAACCTAGTATACTCTGGAAAATATTTTCTAACTTTCAAACTACCATTCCTTTAAAAATGTTAAGAAATAATTCATTCTTTCCTTAGAAATATGAATATATATGCACAAAATTCTGCATACAATTTTAAAGGACCCAGATATCCTTAAAGATTGCCAAAAGATTTCTATGAATCTTTGCTCTAGGTGTGTGTGAGTGTGTCTGCCTTACCAAAAAGCTTACTAAATATTATAAACAAGGAATAAATAATAGCTTTATAATAGAAGGGAAAAAAGCCTTGAAGAACAATGTGCAAGTACGTATAATAACACACATTATGGAAAACATAACATCTAACATCTAAACTCACCTTTTTTACTAAGATCAATAGCAGCTTCTAAAAGTACTTCTAATTCTCCTTTTGGCAATACAGGAACAACCCATCGAGGCCTAAGAATTATAAAACAAAAAGAGGCTTTATTGGTTGTGTACTAATGAAATGCTATAAATAAGTAATGTACTATAATTATTTGTACTATGAAAAAGTGAAAAAACCTCACCATATTATTAATATATTTATCATGAATATATATATATATTTTTATTTCAGCATATTATGGAGGTACAGATGTTTAGGTTACATATGTTGCCTTTGCCCCCCTTCCCCTCCAAGTCGGAGTTTCAAGTGTGTCCATCCCTCGGATGGTGCACACTGAACTCTTTGTGTATGCATATACCGTCCCCTCTTCTCCCCTCCCCCTCCCCCCTGCCCAACGTCCAATAGATGTTATTCTTATATGTGCACTTATGTGTTGATCAGTTAATACCAATTTGATGGTGAGTACATGTGGCGCTTGTTTTTCCATTCTTGAGATACTTCACTTAGTAGAATGCATTCCAGCTCTATCCAGGAGTATACAAGAGGTGCCATATCATCATTGTTTCTGAAAGCTGGATAAGCTACTCGCCACTATATATATATTTTCAAAGACGTTGGTAAATTATCTACTTGGTGAAATTAAGAGACATCTATACAAAAATTTTTAAAGCACGGTCAGATAAGATACAGCAATGATAAAGAGTTCATTTAACAGCTATCATAGAACACTAAAACTAAAATATGCAATTATCAATTAAATGTATACCTGTCCTTAGAAGGAAAATGTTCTTTTGATGTTCAAAAGAATGTAAAAAGTAAAGAAACAGGGTGGCAAACTTGTTTTAATCTTCTTCATGAAGACAAAAGAAACAAAGAGACAAAATGCCTGAATTTTTCCTAAATTCACCTCAACAAGACATTTATGAACTTTTCCTCAAGATTATGTTAGCTGTGGGTCTCTAAACCTATTTTCCTATGTACACTTCTATATCATAAAGAGCAATGTCAGAAAGCTTCTATGTCATTATAAGTACATTCCTACATTAAAAAGTGATGCAAAGGCCACCATACACCGAGTTGCTACATTCCTTAGTTTCATGAAAAGCTCAGCCATCTGAGAATATATCTACTGACTGACACACTGCTCCCCAGAAGACACTTTTTTCCATCTAGCCCTTAATATCTATACCAAGAAGCAACAAAACTGCCATATACCTGCTTTGATAAAAACATTCCTCATTACAAAAAACTGTTAAAGGTAAATTGATTCTATCCTTTCTAATGGTTGCCTAGACATATCTTTTTTCCCCCTGCCACCAAAGTACTAATTGTATGTCTCAATTTTTTAATCCTTACAAAAAATGCACTAATAAACACCAACAATCACCAGACAAGAGAGAAAAAGCAACAATATAACCTTTTGCAATTACATGTCTGCTATAGAAAATGGACATCCTACAACTCAGAAAAGTCATCTAGAATTATGGTATGAAGTTCACACCAAAGAGAAATGAAGTTCAGAAGCACTCAAAAGGAAATACCTACCTATATGTCTAGGCCAGAAACACACCAAAGGGTCATAGAGCATCATTAATTTGAAACTTTATTCATATTGCCATTACCTTCCAAATTTTTAAATCCATAGAAATGCCTGCATTAAGAACAATGAGTTATAAAGTGTTTGGCTATGACTAAGATGTTAAGGTTATTAAGATAATAATACTTTTGCGACACTGTAGTCTACTCTTTTCTATTTCTCATTTCCCACCAGTTGCAATGCTGGTAGAAAAGGGCTTGGATTTTCCAGTTCATTATGTCTATTAACAAAACAAATCCAAACACACCTGTTGATCATGTCATCCAACTTTGCCAGGTCAGTATGTGGAAATGCAGGTTCTTCATCTTCATGCTGTGGTGGAGCATCACCTTGACCGTGTTCATCTGGGGGAGTTGCTGGGGAGTTCTCATTGGAAGAGTCAGGTGATGAGGTCTTAATTAAAAATGAAATTACCCAACTTAAATTTAAAAATGAAATTACCCAACTTAAATTTCTCTAACATGTGTACAACATTTAGCAATTCAGGTACAGATTAAGTAAAAATACAATCTATTTTCAATTGTTTATATGTATCAATAAATATTTAATAAATTGGGATCACACTGCTTTTTTTGGTAATACAAAAATATATTTTCTTATGATTAAGAATCTTTTAATTAATGGTTACATATTGCATGAATCATCCAAGTTACTATAAAATTAGAGGTCATTTGTGCTGGGTGTGGTGGCTCATGTTTGTAACTCGAGCACTTTGGGACCTGAGGCAGGGGGATCACTTGAGCCCAGGAGTTTGAGACAAGCCTGGACAATAGCAAGACCCTGTGTCTACAAAACATTAAAAAAACTTTGCTGGGCATGGTGGTGAAAGCCTGTAGTCTCAGCTACTTGGGAGGGTGAGGCAAGGAGAATTGGTTGAGCACTGAAGTTTGAGGCTGCAGTGAACTATGCTGGTATCACTGGACTCCAGCCCAGGCAACAGAGTGAGACCCTGTCTCAAAAAAAAAAAAAAAAGACAAAATAAAAAAAAAATAGAGGTCATTAGTTAAAGTTTACTGTTAATATAATAAATATAATCAAAATGAACCTTTATTATAAATCTTTATGCTAAATTTCAATTGTCTTCTTAAAGACAGCATCCTGAAAATAAAACTACTAAATCAACAAGATAAACAATTCCTTTTATTTATTTATTTATTTATTTATTTATTTTTTGAGACAGAGCATCACTCTGTTGCCCGGGCTAGAGTGTCATGTCATCAGCCTAGCTCACAGCAACCTCAAACTCCTGGGCTCAAGCCTCCCAAGTAGCTGGGACTACTGGCATGCGTCACCATGCCTAGCTAATTTATATACATGTATTTTTAGTTGTCCAGATCATTTCTTTCTATTTTTTTAGTAGAGACGGGGTCTTGCTCTTGCTCAGGCTGGTCTTGAACTCCTGACATTGAGCAATCCACCTGCCTCAGCCTCCTAGAGTGCTAGGATTATAGGCACGAGCCACCGTGCCTGGCCAAACAATTCCTTTTAAAGTTATCGCTACATGTTACCAAATTCCATTCCAGAAAGTTAACATTAATTCATCTTCACCTTCACATGCACCTACGTGATAATTTCACAGTATCTTTGCCAATTAAGAAGGTATCACTGAGTGTTACTATACAGTGTGTGCATGTAAGTTTATTTAGCAGGAACATATTTAATTTTTACTTTTATTTTCAATAGTTTTAGCTAGATTCAGCTCAAAAAACTCTTAACAGTAACTTATAAGAAAGTTATTTTTTACAAAGAAAGGAATTTACAAAGAAATTCCTAACTAGAGATTGCTATTAACCTTTTTCTTCACTGTTTCCTTCAGAGACTCACAGGAAAAGGCAATGAAATTAGATTCCCAAACACAGCAACTGCAACTGCAATTAATGCCTTAACACTGGAAAAACCAAAATATCAAATTTGAGCAACACACAGTTTTCTTGATTACAAATATCAATTATGTTTTAAGAACATCAGATGGAACAGAATTGGCTTTATATCTTCTTAAATGTTTAGTAGTGTATGCCTTTGAGATTCTGGGCCTTTTGTTTTCTTTATTGGAAGCTTTTAAAACTACAATTTCAGTTTCTGTACTAAAGTTATCTATTTCTTTTTTAGTCTTTCAATCAAAATCTTTTGAGTATTTCAATCACTCAATGATCCTTTCGTGATCTTTTCAGTTTTTCAATTACCCAAATGTCCTTTAACAGGCAAATGGATAAACAAACTATAGCACATTTATACAAAATACAACTTACCAATTACAAGGAACACATTATTGCCACATGTTAACACCATGGAAGAATCCTAAATGCATGATGTCAAGTCCCTCATGATTAAGTTAGTATGATGCTGCTTAAATGACATTTTAGAAAAGGCAAACTACAGAAAAGGCAAACACAGAAATGCCTTTAGAAAAGGCAGATCAGTAGCCACCAGGAATTGAGATGAATACAAAGGAGCAGTTTAAAGAAGTTCTGTATTCTACATCTTCACCATACTGGCAGTTACAATCTGTGCATGTCTCACCTAATTCTTGTTTATTACGCATAGAGATTGACTTTTACTGTATGTAATCAATTAGAAATTTAAAAAGCAAACCAAAAGAAAGGTATGCATTTAGGCTTCACGTTCCAAGTGAGATAGTATACTTGGCAATAGATTATCTGTCTACAACTGAGAAGTGGATAAAATAAATTGCCTGTTCAAAAATATTAGTAAGCTGCCAGGGTAAGAAAAATGAAATATTCCAGAAACATACAAAATGATAAGAAACAGTTCTGATAAGTGATTTAGTCCCCTAAGCCCACTGTGGGTGTGGGCAGCAGGCTTAGTACTAAATCAAAATCTATTCCAAAGTGAAGTGGAAGGTCACAGAAAGTGTGAGGGGAATGAGTCTTCAACAGAACTTTAACAGATCATTTACAAGGCCTGAAGCAAAAAAGTTTGACTTCCCATCAGGATACAGTGACAATGCTCAGGTGCTATTGTTGGGAATGATCAAAATCTAAATGGAAACCTCTAAAAATGAGAGCCAAATTTTTCAGCAGTCTTACAAGAACTAGAGTTTGGAATGAACAGGGGTAACAGCCTCAGAGAACAGAGTCAACAGAAAACTGGGAATAACAAAGTGGAAAACCACTGAATCTCACCTAGCCCTGATTCAATAGTTTCTGGGATTAAATCTAACCCACTGCCCACAGAGAAAATAATTATATTCTCAAAAAACTAAAAGGTAATGATAATATGAATATGACCCATTGGTGTATTTCTGGTCTAGAAATAGAGGTACAGATACTGTGAAAATGACAGTGTTATTTCTGAGGCTAGGTCATAAAAAGGCACAATGGCTTCTTCCTTCCTCTCTCTTAAATCAATCTCTGCAAAAGGTTAAACAAGGGGTGGGGAACCTGAAGCCTTATGGCCACACGTGGCCTTCTATGTCTTATGTGTGAGCCCTTTTGACTGAATCCAAACTTTACAAAAAAAATTCTTTAATTTTTTAGAATATATTTTTGCTTATATTTTATTTTATTTTAAAAATGAACATATTTAAAATACCATAAAATAAATCAAGTTTCAAAAAAATAATCCTCTCAGATTGACCGGCACAATTAGAACATTAGTAAGCCACAGGGCTAAACTGACAGCTGCTACCTCATGATTTAGTTCTAATTTCCCCCACCCTAACGGGTGCCACTACCACACGAGGCTAGTTGGCCAGAGAGTATATGGGAGTCGAGTACACCAGTCTATTACCGGCTTTTCACAATGGTGCATT
>CAUYRB010100179.1:0-16481 GCA_963574695.1 Propithecus perrieri
ATTTTTAGTTGTCCAGATCATTTCTTTCTATTTTTTAGTAGAGACGGGGTCTCGCTCTTGCTCAGGCTGGTCTCAAACTCCTGACCTTGAGCGATCCACCCGCCTTGGCCTCCCAGAGTGCTAGGATTACAGGCGTGAGCCACCACGCCTGGCCCTGGCTAATTTTTTTTATATATTTTTAGTTGTTCAGCCAATTTCTTTCTATTCTTTTGTTTTTTAGTAGAGATGGGGTCTCGCTCTTGCTGAGGCTGGTTTCGAACTCCTGAGCTCAAACAATCCACCTGCCTTGGCCTCCCAGAGCGCTAGGATTACAGGCGTGAGCCATCGCGCCCGGCCTATTTCAACATCTTGAAGGACATTTTCACAGGTTAACACAGTTTTCTTTCAGTATTGTAAAGATAGTTTCACTGTCTTCTGGCCTCCATCATTTTTGAGGGGAAATCCAGGATCATTTGAATCAGAATTCTATTTGTGATGTCATTTTTGTTACTTTGCTCTCAAGATTTTTATCTTCATTTTTGATTTTTAGATTGACTATGATATGTCCAGATATGGTTTTCTTCTTATTTATCCTGTTTGGGATTCACTGAGCCTTTTAAATCTGTTAATTTCTCTTTCACCAAACATCAGAAGTTTGGGGGCCATTATTTACCCAAATATTTTTTCTTCCCCATTCTCTCCTCTCCTTCTGGGACTCTGATTACAGGTGTTAGACCTGTTGGTAGTGTCCTATAAGACCCCAAGGCTCTTGATATTTAAATTTTTTTCCTCCCTTTAGACTAGAAAATTTCTATTAATCGATTTTCAGTTCAGTGATTCTTTACTCTCTCATCTCCATTCTGCTATTAGGTCTACTAAGTAAATTTTTAAATTTCATTTGGTGAAATTTTTCAGTCCTAGAACTTCCATTTGGTTCTTTTTTTTTTTTTTTAACATTTTCTATTTCTCTGTGAAGATTACCTATTTCTCATCACTACATGCATATTTTATTTTACGTCAGTGGGTATAGTAATAATAACTGCTTTGAAGTCCTTGTCTGCTAATTCCGACATTTGGGTCATCTTGGTCCTCTTTGTTCCCCTGAGAATGAATGGGTCGCATTTTCCTGATTCTAAGTATATCAGGTAATTTTGGATTGTATCCTGGATATTATGCATGTTATGTTGTAGGCCCTCTGGATTCTGTTATATTCCTCCAAAGAGTGTCAGTATTTTTGTTAGACTCAAACTGCACACTCCTGCAGTGAGTGACAGCCCAAATCCCAGTCCACGTCAATCCTGCTTTGAATCTGCCCCGAGCATTCGCAGTCCAAGAGTCAACAAGACACTAAGCCTGAATTTACACACATAACTTGGGTTTCCTGTCCTTGGAGCTATCGTTTCCAGGTCTACCTTGCTTTTCCAGAAGCTCTGTCCTCTGATTCTTCAGGCTAGTAAGACAGCTGGTTTTCTACCTGAGTTTTAGCTACCTGTTACTGTGCTGGGGCTACAGTTCTCAGGTTAAAGTTGTCAGAAAAACAAATAAAAGAAACTCATCCAGTGTCGGGCTCTTGCAATTTTCAACGCCTTCCAAAATCTACCTGCTTGTTTCCATTTTCTGGAGCTGTCAAATAGCTGGATTTTTTTTTTTTAGTCTAGAATTTATAGTGACCTGCAGGAGGGCTTGTCTGTTAGAAACTTGCTCTACCATACCAGAAATAGAACTTTTACCTCTTCCTTTTTTATAGAATGAAACCTATCATATTCTAGGACTAAAAGTGGGAAATCCCACCCCACCAGTTAGGTTAGCTAAAAAGAGGCAGAGACCCAGGACAGTCACAGTCAGAGAAGGCCACATTTTATAAGTCCAAAGGGCTCCTAGAAAAACAAAAAGGAGGGATCAGTTGTTCCAAAGGGAAACACCTAGGTCATCTATGTAGCCGTCTCCCTGGGAACCAAGGCGCCGAGTGGTTCTGCAACTTAGTAGGGCTGAGACGCAGAGGCCCTGGCCGCGAGGCCCTCAGCTAAGTCTCTACCACTTGCAAACCACGCAACCTCTAGTAAACCAATCCCACCTTGGAACCAGCACCCTCAATCTGCCTGCAAATGTTCCCAGTCTGCAAAGGTTCCTTCTGGAAAGAAAAGACTTTTCACTGTTCATACGATTCTTTTTTCCCCCACCTTAAAAACTATTACTGTGTATCTCTGCAAACCTTTCAATTCTGCACCACATGAATTCCATATCCAAACAACAACAAAAATTTAAAAAAAAAAAAAAAAAAAAAGCAAACCCAAAAAACAAAAACCAAAACTGGTCACTGCAAATGCTACCACCTTACAGCCTTTTGAAAAGCAACACCTAAAACACATTTCTATACTCTCTAACCCTGGAATTTGGCTTTGGGGAGTCTTTCCTAAGCATGCACAAAGAAAACAAGCTCAACATCACTCATCAGCAGACTGATTAAATAGCTTATGGTTCATCTGTGGTTTTGGAATTTGATGCGCGAGGCACTGACAAGGATCTCCAAGACATACTGAGAAACAAACATGTTGCTGAAAAATAGTTATTTATGAATATGCATCATGGTAGCTAGCACTGAGCAATTTCTACTCAAAGAATGAATTAATTCACTTAATCCCCACACGTTTGAGGAATGTACTACTCTCACCCTCATTTTACAGACGGGGCAACAGAAGTACAAAAAAAACATCACTTTCCCAGGGTCACACGGCTAGGTGGTAGAGTCTAGGTTTGAACCTGGAAGTCCGGAAGGATTGACTCTCAACAGTTGCCAGAGGTGACCTCCAGGAGTACGTATGGAAGGGGATACAGCTAACATGTTCAAAAAGCATCTCGTGTTTCTCTCCAAAACGAGTTTAGCTGTGAAATCAGCTGCTCCTCTTCTGTGGCTAACGTTGAGCTGACAGGCTGCATGAAGAAGCGCAAGGCGCCCTTTTACTCTTTGGGCTTGTAGATCGCTTGAATGTTTGAAAAGCTTAGAAACAAAATCTACCTGCCCTTCTGGACCCGGTTGAAGACCCTCTCTCAGCACCTGGGCCTGAATGTTTTCTAGTGTGAAGGCAATGCCCGAATCTCCTGGTTTTCACTGAGCTAACGAGAAGCAGGGCCACCGAGTACCAATGTCTACTGAGCATCCTGCAGAGAAGCCTTCCCAGTCAGCCCCCATTACAGCGCTTACTTGCGGGGTGAGGCCGTTTCCTTGTCTGCAATATGGGCGAGGCAATGGTATCTGCCCCCATTGGGTTGCTGTGGGCATGCGAACAATTTCAAGTACAAGGATTTTGAAAGCTATCAGGCAGGGAGCACGGGTATAATGAACGTTAGCTATTATTAAATGTTCGACTTCCCAGCTGCAACCTACACCTGTAACAGGCTAATAGGATATATGTCACCAGATACACACAAATAGGATACGCACTAATAGGATATATGTTACCACACACACAAAAAAAAGTTGGGGCGCAGTGGCTCACACCTGCAATCCTAGCACTCTGGGAGGCCCCGAGACGGGAGGATCGCTTGAGGTTGGAGGACCAGCCCGAGCAAGAGACCCCCTCTCTACAGAAAACAGAAAAAATTAGCCGGGCATGCTGGCACCAGCCTGTAGTCCCAGCTACTCGGGAGGCTGAGGCAGAATTGCTTGAGCCCAGGAGTTTGAGGTAAAAGTGACAGTGATAACACCACTGCACTCTAGCTGGGGTGACACAGCGAGACTCTGTATCCAAAAAAAAAAAAAAAAAAGTGGCAGAAGGGTTTGCACCGCAAAGGGAAACCATGGAATGCAGAGCTGTGATGGGACTGAGGCCTTTTTATTGTAATTTTTTAGCTTTGTATTACTTACTCGAGCGGCACCTATTCCGCTAGAATGTTCTGAGGCTTCAGTGACCTCACGACAGTGAGCACTCGGCAGAGTTTGGCTACTACACACAGCAGAGACAACAGACATGGGGCGTGGAGCGGAGAAACCTGGCAGCTGCAAAGGCAGGTCACTTTTGCTTTCGTTTGGTGACGCCAGCATCCCAAAGGATTTTCACCTTTGCAGATGAGATCCTCCTTCCCAAGTGGGCTACATACCTCCTGGAAGTACTGGAAACCACAGGATAATCATTGTGCACCTTCCTGGAGACTTACGGAAATCCATTTTTGGGGTGGAGATACAGGATCTCACTCTGTTGGCTGGGCTAGAGTGCAGTGGTGTCATTATAACTCACGGCAACTTCATACTCCTGACCTCAAGCCATCTTCCTGTCTCGCTGAGATCTCCGGCATGCACAACCATGCCTGGCTCATTTCTTTTTCTTATGAGGCAGAGTCTCACTCTGTCACCCAGGTACAGTACAGTGGCATCATCACAGCTCACTGCAGCCTCGGACTCCTGGGCTCCACCACACCCAGGCAATTTTTCGATTTTTAGTAGAGACAGCGGTCTCACTCTGGCTTAGGCTGGTCTCAAACTCCTGGCCTCAAGCAATCCTCTCAACCTCAGCCCCCCAAAGTGTTGGGATTACAGGCATGAGCCACCGCGCCCAGTCAGAAATCCATTTTCATTGTGGTATAAACACGTGGTATGGGAGTTTATGACACTTGAAGAAACTAGACTCATTTCTTGCCTGGGCTGGCAGCTTCTAGCACTACCTCTTCCCTCTCCCCTCGATTCCTGAGGGGTCCTCTCTGGATGACTCAAACTGTGTCATAAGAGGTACAGGGTGGAAAAGTTTAAAAACCTTCAGAGGATTCTACAATGACAATTTTGTTTTTATCCATCCAGACCCACCTGCTCCCCCTCGTGACCAAGGCGGCACATTGCAAAGTCAAGAGTGTAATTAGCTCCCAATTCAAAGGCCATAGGAGATTCACACAGCAATGAAACTGCTGACCCTGGCACTAAGCATGCAGACAGGGACCTCCTACAGAGCTGCAGGCCCAGCCCCACCTAGGGTAGGCGCAGGGGTGACACAAGGTTGGGGAATCAAGCTCCTTCTTCCAGTGGAGACTCATTTATTAATATTTCTGCAGCGTGCATTGGCACACCAAGTTTGCCTTGACTCGGCAGCCAGAGTGTGTTCCAGTTCCCCTCACTCTGGCTCGTGTTTCTCCTTGATGTAAAATGGTGTTTGGTTTAAATAGTCCCTTTGCTGTTTCAATCCTGCTACCAAGCACCATTTTACATCAAGGAGAAACACGAGCCAGAGTGAGGGGAACTGGAACGCACTCTGGCTGCCGAGTCCAGGCAAACTTGGTGTGCCAATGCATGCTCTGGCCTTACTGGCCATGGGACTTGGGGCAGGTTAAGCGTCACCTTTTTTTTTTGAGACAGGGTCCCATTATGTTGCCCAGGCTGGTCTCAAATTCCCGGGCTCAAGCAATCCTCCTGCCTCAGCCTCCCGAGTAACAATCCTGCCAGCACCGCACCCAGCTCATATGGGGCCATCACCCACTTTTACTCTGGACAATGCCTGGCACAGAGAATCCACAAAATAGGTGGCAGAAAAAAAAAGAAAAAAAAATAGATGCTAGTATCAGTATCATCTATTTTATTTCTTTTTATTATAATTCTTGCCACTGAAATAGCCACTATTTAGCTGAATCATTCAACAGACGAATGGAACCAGAAGCATCGACACACTCCAGAATTTGAGTGATCTAACTCTTGCTGCATTGCCCAGAAAAAATGGTGGCAGGAATGGTGACAGAGGGGAGGAGCATCAAGTGATACTGCTTCAGGTCTGAAAAGGCAACTGGTAAGATCATGCCCTGTAAGAATTTTCTAAAGTGGAAGAAAAACAAGCAAATACTAAAACAAATAACTTTATTTCTATTATCATTCCTTTTATTAATAAAAGAACCAAAGAAAATTTAGAAAACATGTAAAACACAAACAGCTGCAATTCAGGGGGTAAATGAAGAAATGACACAGCCTTTAAGTAGAACAGCTTCCAGAATGGTCTATGCTGCATCAGTGACTGCGGTTCTGTTCGAAGGGCAGGTTCCTCCAACCCAGCCCAGAAGCCCCAGGAATCTGCCTTTTTAAAACAATCCCTCTCACTAATACTCAAAGTCTTACCCTAACGTCCAAGACTTGGTGACGTTTCCTCTCTTCGAAAATCCAGGCTGGAACACGACTAATCCTAAACTAAAACTAAAGAACAGCACACCAGATGCCACCTGTTGTTTGTCAGGATCTCGAACTTTGGGGGAAACACATGCCGCCGGTCGTGTTCTTTGCTCTCTAAGGGCACCTGTCTGCATTTGGAACGTGGTTCCACTGGTGTTTCGTCGGGCCTGGGCCTTATTCCCCACCTGAAGTCCCGCTCCTCTCTGTGTGACATCAGGCGGGGAATAAGTCCAAGAAGGTGGCAAGAGGCTCCTAAGCAACAGGCCGCGCTGGTTCCTGGCAGGCATCTCCAACAATACCCCAGAGGGCTGGCGACGCCGTGACGGCACCAAGACAGAGAGCGGGCAGAGGGGTGCCTTAAGTGATCAGCGCTCAGGGGAGCTGGTGGGCCTGGGGTGGCAGATAGCCTGGACACTGCTGGGGTGGAGACAGTCTTCCCTGCGCCCTTGTGTGCAGCGGCTGCTGGTGATGGAAGCACCACCACCTCCTTGCTCGCAGGGAAGGATTTGTATTGGGCCAGTGACTTCACTTGTCCCTCGTCTGACAGGGGAGGGGACAGGGAATACATGTGGGCCTGCTGTGGGTCACCATCTCCAGGGCCACCAAGCCTTGGGTTCACTTGGGGCCGAGGCACTCCACGATGCCACTTCCCTTCATGCCATCAAAGAAGAAGAAGTTGTTGTGAGGAGGGTCCCTCTGCGACAGCGCCTGGGGAGAGAAATGAACAGAGGATTCAGCCCCCGTGTTGTGACAGGATAAGCGGTAAGCAGGGGGGAGAATCGTCTAGACACAGGCAGGGCAGTGGTCCTCAACTGGAGTCGATTGTGCTCCCCAGGCCTACTTGGCAGTGTCTGGAGACAATTTTGATTGTCCTCTCTCTTTCCTCTGTCCCTTCCCAGCTGTGTGTCCATGGGAGATCATCTCACTTCTCTGAACCTTACTTTCTCTGTGAATAACCCGAGAATCACAACTGTATCATCCCGGGGATTAAGAGGAGCCACGTATCTCGAATACCTAAACCACCACCGCGGAGCAAACAGCAGAAATAATTCTTCATGAGTATTCAACTGAGAAAGGCAGCCGTTCATTTCAACACATCTTAGGCCTCAGCCTTTATCACCTGAGGGGACACATTTAATCGAGGGACACACACCGATGCAGAAGGCGGCTCTTCCCTGAGGACACGGTGCTGCCAGCTTTCCACAGGGGGCCGAGGGTGGGGTGCAGAGGGCCTGGGCGATGCCATTCAGCCATGGCAACAGTGGTTATCTTGTGGGGTTACCACACAGAGCTTGGTGCTTGACCCGAAGGGGGTTGAAACTTCACTATAAGCCGCCATTTAAAGAGAATATCACCCAGCAAGGGGCCGGGGCAGGGCTACAGGTTCCCAGGAATACTGTCCCATCGTTCAGAAGGAAGGTGACCTCCCTGAGGAGGTCAGGAACAGGCTCCACACATGCTGAACTACTCCCCCTGGAATGGAACACCCCTCTCATCCCCCTTCCTCATCTGTAAATGGGGACAATTATTCCTGCCACGAGTAGTTATTCAGCCATTCATCCAGGGAAATTTTATTAAGCACCTACTGTGTGCCAGGTATTATGCTAGACAGCAAAGATTCTGAGAAGGTCTCTGGCCACATGGAGCTTGGATCAGACAGAAGTTTGCTGTCCTGGGAGTGTATATAAAACAGGCAAATGAAAAGCACCTGCCGGCACACAGTAAATTCCTAGTGAATGGAAGCTGCTGTTACCAGCATGTGCAGATACCGTGAACTCAGGCAGGTGGCAGGGCTCAACGCCCCACAGTTGGAACTCCTGGACCCCCAACTCAAGTTACAGGAGATGACGTACGTTTGAACATGGAGTTCAAACGTACTGGCATGACTGCTGCTTTCACTATCACCTCTGCTACTGTGGGCAGGGACACCTGCCATGGCTAGTGGGGATGGCAAAAAAGAAATACGATTTAAACCTAAGGGAGCATGACAGGACAGCAGATACAGGTATAAAATATGGTGTTTGGAAGGATGTAAGAAAGGCAGGAAGCAAAAGATGATCGCCCTCCAACACCCAGTGTGTGCTTTTTGTAGGCGCTTAGACGGTTCCTCAGGAGCAAAGGGTGAGTGTGGGGCTCGCAACTACAGGACCCTCCCGCCAGCTGGCTGAAGGCTGGAACTGTGCTGAGTAAGGGGGAGTGGCAGGGACGAGAGACCAGGGCACGGGGTGAACATGGGGCAAAAGGTAAAGCGCTTCCCAAGCAAGATGGGGTAGGAGGAGATTCCAAACACACCCAGCAACCAAGAATGCAGAGTACTTTGGCTATCCGGGATAAACAGAAACAAGACGCGGGGCAACAGCTGTCCCCAGCAGGCAGGAAGGAGGGGGCTGCACTAGGATGGGGATGTAGAGAAGCCACCACAAACAATGGGGTCAGGGCCACCTGCCCCGACCTCTAACTATTCCATCCTACATGAGAAATTCAGGGAGCAGCTTCTCAAGGGGAGGTACAAAAGTCAGGCTGAGGGTGCAAGGACAGGGCCCTGGGGTCCACGCAGAGTCTCTGGCTGGGGCTGCCATTAAGGGGCAACACCTGAGGCACAACTGCCAAGTGGTGAGCAGCACGGGCCCAGAAACCAGACCACCCGGACCTACTAGCCTGGGCGGCGACTTCACCTCTCTGTACCTCAGTTCCTCCTTAATAAACCCGTAAAAAGTACACAGTGGGTGTTAGAGGGCGATCATCTTTTGCTTCCTTTCTTACAGCCTTCCAAACACCATATTAAATATCCGTATCTGCTGTCCTGTCATGCTTCCTTAGGTTTAAATCATTCTTCTTCTTCTCCGTCCCCACTATCCATGGCAGGTGTCCCTGCCCACAGCAGCAGAGGTGATAGTGAAAGCAGCAGTCACTACAGCTCTGACCTCGCAGGGTTGCTGGGAGACGAAATAAGGTTATCCACGGAAAAAACACTGTCTTTGTGTGGCGCATCGTGGGCTTTCAATAAACGTTATCTATTATCACCGGTGGTAGTGGTGTCATCCTTGCAGGCCACGAAAATCTGCGTGTTCCCACTCCCCACTGCTGGCTTCTCCATCACGCACTCTCTGCTGCCGAGCGTGTCTACAGGCGGCCCCAGAATCCTTTCTAATGCAGTCCCCTGGGCAGCCACTACTGACTTCTCAGATTGGGCATATGAACCGGAATTTTCACATCACTCTGGGCTAAGCAGAACGTGTGGGCAAGGAAACAGGTATGGCCACTGTGTGCTTCTCTTCCCTCCACATCTCCTCAGTGCCCACGGAAAGAAAGGGACACGCCATTACTGCAAGTCCACGGAAGCAGTCAGGAGCCTGCAAAGCAAATTTAACACCTTGGGCCAAATATCAAAGTCCCTAAAGAAAGTAAAATATATTTAGAGGTGTGCTATAGTTTCAGCAGCCCACATGTTCCAAGAGGCTCAGCTCTTGAGTCTGTGCTAGTTATTGGTGATGTGGCCCAGTATGAGGTATTTCCCTTCTGAGAGACAGTAACACCTGCCTAACGCAGTCAGGGGTCACCCTGCATGGAGCCTCGCAGGGCTTCTGCCACAGTGCATGTGCTCTGCGGGCATTGGCATTGGTTTTCTCCCCTCTCTACAAACACCGACGAGGTGGGCTCTGACGCCATGGTGATGGATGGAGAGAAACTGCGCAGAGGTTAAGAGCACAGGTTCTATTCCGGGCCTCAGTGTTTTTCTCTAAAATGGGGAACCCAATGGTACCCACTTCCTAGAGCTGTGAGAAGCAGGAGGCCTGGCCAACGCAATACACACTAGATAACCGCAGGTACACCCAGGGGATAGTAGAGAGCACCTTAAGAGCACTGTCCAGCTCGGAGGTAGCTCAGAGAAGGTGCTTGAAGGTCACTTGCTGAACAGCCACCTGGATGGGCTGGTGTGGAAAAGGGTCAGGCATGAAGCAAAGGTGAGTGGGGTCAGAGAAAGCAGGCTGCTCCCTAAGACAGCCCTGGTGCTCTCTGCTGGCACACGGACAAAGTCGGGGTGTGTTGGGCAGCTTTCTTCTGCTCCACAGTGACTTTTTACCTTCACAATTTCCTGTGCTAAAATCCCTCCAACCACCGCACACACTGGGGCCATCTCGGAGAAGCAGTACCTAAAAGAGAAGGAAGACAAGTGAAACGCAGCACCGCAGCACCGGGGGACAGGAGTGCAGACAGGACATCTGGGAAAGTTCAGCAGTGGGCTCTCCTGAAGAAAAACATCTTCCCAGGAGGGTCCATTCACATAGCAGCGCTAATGCTGGCATCTAGGCGTGAAAATGAAACCTAAGTGGTTGGGAAAGACCTTTGAACTTTGACAAGCAGAATTCTTTCGCAATACTTTTCTAAGTTAAAGGAAAGACTATATCTGTGCTTCCTAAAAATAATGTCCTACAGATATCAGATGTTTTAGAGCCCTGGTCACATTCTCGCAATTCTCTTCTTACCCATAATGGGTGGTGCGTTCTATATGCTACTCCCAGACAAATGTCAGGGAGCAAGCCTGTGTTCACATGTAAGGGGCATGGGAAGTCTGGGGCCCGAGATCAAAGCAGGAGGGCAGAAGTCTTCACAACCCACACAGAAACCAGCCCTTCCAGGCCAGGATGGGGCACTGACACTGTCATCACGCATCCCAGAGAGCAAAACACTTTCTTGTACCACCTCCCCGAGGTAGTGTGCTCTGCCAGTCCCAGTCCTGAACACAAAGGTGTATGTTAACTGAGTAAATGGGAACAGAGACAAGAGAGAGGGAAAGCCTCATTAAGGGACACTATCACCCGAAGACCATCTCCAATCCTCCCAGTGTGGCGTACATCCTTCTAGACGCTTAAAAAAGTGCGTGTATCCAAACAGACGTAATTTTAAACCCGAATAATACCAACTATTATTCCTTCTGTTCTATAACCTATTGAGGGATAGTTAAGCTGTTCAACACTGCAATCATTCATCTTGGCACAGGTGGCCAAATAATTCCTCACAGCAGAATTCTAAATATAGAGCGCTAGGTCTTGCTCTGTATTGCCAAGATGCCCTCCACAAAGGCTGTGTCCCCTCCGAGTCCCACCAGCTGTATCTGAAGGTATCCGCCTCCTCACACCCTGGCCAGGACCACGGCACTCCCATTCTGTTCAGCCACACAGGTTAACTTTTCTTCCTGCTCATTGAGATCCACTACAGAGCTCTAAAATATTCGGAGAACTACAGCAAAGAAAAAACTCATCACCCTAACTCTACTACTCAAAGATAATCAAATATGGGGATATTTTTCCTTTTCTGTTTTTAATTTTAGAGACAGTGTCTCACTATGTTGTCCAGGCTGGCCTTGAACTCCTGGGATCTTCCCGCCTCAACCTCCTAAGTAGCTGGAACTATAGGTGCCTGATACCATGCCCAGCTTTCTTTTCTGTTTTTAAAAAATAGACTCATCTTCCGTGTAAGCATACCACACAATTTAATATTCTGCTCTTTTCTTCTCAAAATAGCATATCACCTCAGCAAAACACTAGTAAACCAAACCGGTAACATATATAAGGGATTATATACCATGACTATGTGGGATTTGTGCCAGAAATGCAAGGTTTAACATCTTAAAAAAAAAAAAAATCAATGTAGTACATGTCATATTAATTGAATAAAGATCAAAACCACATTTAACAGGCAGGATGCAGTGGCTCATACCTATAATCCTAGCACTCTGGGAGTCCCAGGTTGGAGGACTGCTTGAGCTTGGGAGTTCGAGACCAGCCTGAGCAAGAGTGAGACCCCGTCTCTACTAAAAATAGTATTAAGAAAAAAAAAAGCTGGATATGGTGACATGTACGTGTAGTCCAAACTATCCAAACTATTTGGGAGGCTGAGGGAGGAAGATCGCTTGAGCCCAGCAGTTTGAGGTTATAGTGAACTATGATGATGCCACTGCACTCTAGCCTGGCAACCCGGGAGACTGAGAGAGACTCTGTCTCCAAACCAAACAAACAAACAAACAAACCAAAAAACCCCAACTTACATTATACTTAACAGTAAAAGACTGACAGCTTTCCCCCTAAGATGAGGAATAAGAAAGGATGTCTGCTATTACCACTGATATTCAAGATTGCATTGGAGGTTGAGATGAAGGCAATTAAGAAGGAAAAAGAAATAAGACATCCAGATGGGAAAAGAAGAAGTGACGCGTATTCTCAGAGGACATGATCCAGTGCATAGAAAATCCTAAGTAATACACAGAAAAACTACAAAATGAGTTCAGAAGGGTCGCAGGATTCAAGATCAATATACAAAAATCAACTATATTTCTACTAGCAATAAATATTCTGAAAATGAAATTAAGAAAACAACTCCACCATTTATGAAAGCATCCAAAAGAATATTTAGGAAGAAATTTAACAAAGAAAGCATAAAATTTATATTCTGAAGCCTACAAAACATTGTTAAAAGAAATTACAGAAGACCTAAATAAATGGAAAGATATCCCATGTTCATGGACTGGAAGACTTAACATTGTTAAGATGGCAATACTCCCCAAATTAATCTACATATGAAACATAAGCCCTATCGAAATTACAGCTGCTTTTGCTGTAGAAAAGGAAAAACTCACGCTAAAATTCAGATGGGACCGGGCACAGTATCACATACCTGTAGTCCCAGCTACTTAGGAGGCTGAGGTGGGAGGATCACTTGAGCTCTGAAGTTCAAGACAAGCCTGGGCAACATAACAAGACCTTGTCTCTTAAAACAAAAAAAAAATTTCAGATGGGAATGCAAGAAACCCAGAACAGTCAAAACAATCTTGGAAAAAAAAGAGCAAATGGTTAGGAGAACTCATACTTCCAGATTTCAAAGCTTACTACACAAAGTTACAGTAATCACGACAGGATCATATTGACATAAGGACAGAAATACAGATCAATGGAATAAACCTGCATCCAGAAATAAAGCCTTACATATATGATCAATGGACTTTTGACAATGGTGCCAAGACCATTCAATGGGGAAAGAAAATTTTTTCAACAAACGGTGCTGCGATCTTGTCACGCAAAAGAATTAAGTTGGACCCTTACTTTCATATCATGTACAAACATTATCTCAAAGTGAATCAGAGGTCTAAAATATAAGGGCTAAAGCATGAAACTCTTAGGAAAAAAAAATAGAGGAGTAAATCTTCATGATCTTGGTGAATTAGGTAATAGTTTCTTAGATATGACAGTAAAGGTACATGTGAAAGAAAGAAAAAATAGAGAAATTATATTATATAAAAATTAAAAACTTGTATTTCAAAGGATACCATCAAGAAAATGAAAAGACAAATCCACAGAATGGGAGAAGATATTTGCAAATCATGTATCAGATAAGGGACTTGTATACAGAGTATACAGAGAACTCTTACAATTTAACGATAAAAAGATAACTCAATTTTAAAATGGGCAAATGATCTCAATAGACATTTCTCCAAAGAAGATATACAAATTAACAATAAGCACATAAAAAGATGGTCTACATCATTAGTCATTAGGGAAATGCAATTCAAAACCACAGTAAGAAAAAAAAAACCACAATAAGATACAATTTAACACCCCCAAAGGCTAAAATAAAAGACAGACAATAACGCTTGCTGGCAAGGATGTGGA
The DNA here is from genome assembly GCA_963574695.1 of Propithecus perrieri. Classification (NCBI taxonomy): domain Eukaryota; kingdom Metazoa; phylum Chordata; class Mammalia; order Primates; family Indriidae; genus Propithecus; species Propithecus perrieri. Next base: position 13,786 of record CAUYRB010100179.1, read on the forward strand.
GAACCTTCATACACTGCTGCTAAGATTGTAAAGTAGTGTGGCCACTGTGGAAAACGGTTTGGTCGTTCCTCAAAATATTAAACAGTGTTACCATATGATTCAGCATCATACACCCTAGTGAATATGAAAACTTATGCTCATACAAGAACACATGAATGTTTATAGTGGCCTGAGTCGTAACTGCCAAAAACAATCCAAGTGTCCTTCATCTGGCAAACAGACAAACTGTGGTATATCCATACATAAAATACTACTGGGTAATAAAAAGGAACGAGCTATTAATTTATACCACAACATGAATGAATCTCAAATGCATTAAGCTAAGTGAAAAAGCCAGACTCAAAAGACTCTATGATACCGTTTATATCACGTTATGAAAAAGGCAGAACTACAGGGATAGACTAGATCAGTGGTTGCAAGCAGCAAAGGGGCCAACCAAAGCAAGGCATCGCGAGAGAATTTTGTGGCATGATCAAAGCGATCTGTATCTTGATTGTGGTAGTGATTACACTACTCTATACCTTTAAATAAATTCGCAGAACTGAATACCCCCAACAAACACCTCAGAATTGTGTATCGAAAAGGAATAAATTTTACTACATGTAAATTTTTAAAAAACACACCATAATGTAAAAAGAATGAATTTTACTGTACCTGAGTCTAAATAATAAAAATTGAATAGGCAAAACAAACAAATGTCACCACAAGAAACAATTAGACAAATCCAGAATAGGGATATTTTGTAAGACAACTTGCCTGGACTCCTAAAAAACAAAAACAAAACCAGTTAACTGTTCTAGATCAGGAGTTGGAAAACCTTCTCTGTAAAGAACCAGATAATAAATATTTTCAGCTTTATAGGCCATATGGTCTCTGTTACAACTATTTAACTCTGCTATAGCACAAAAGCTGTCACAGATAATATGTAAACGAGTAAGTGTGCCAATAAAACTTTATTTACAAAAACAGGTGGCAAGACAGTTTGCCAACCGTTATCCTAGATTAAAAGAGATACAAGACGCAAATGCAACAGATGAGCTTTGATGTATATTTTTAAGTACCATGTCATCATGATGTCACAACCCTCACAAAACAAAAAGCAAAATGTTAATTGAAGCCAGCTGAGCAGATAATAGGTGTTCACTACTGTACCATTCTTTCAATTTTTCTATGTTTGCCTTTTTTATAATAAACATCATTTTAAGCCCTATATAATACTGCATTGTTCTATATCTTTATGCCTTTAATGCATTTCTAATCTCTCATTCTTATAAATAACATGATAATGAGTATCTTTTGTACAGAAATGTTTGCTCATACTATTTGACGTTAATTCTTCAGGGTATATTCTCATTACCAATGAGTAAAATTAGTAGGCCAGAGAACATTTTAAAGACTCTTCACATATTTCCAAAATGCTTCCTAAAAAGGTAATACCTTTTTCAATCACCTTTATTAACAATGAATATTATGAGTATTTTTTTTTTTTTTTTTTTTTTGAGACAGAGTCTCACTCTGCTGCCCAGAGTAGAGTGCCACGGCACCAGCCTAGCTCACAGCAACCTCAAACTCCTGGGCTCAAGTGATCCTACTGCCTCAGCCTCTCAAGTAGCTGGAACTACAGGTACACGCCACCATGCCTGGCTAATTTTTACTGTATATATTTTTAGTTGTCCAGCTAATTTCTTTCTATTTTTTTTTTAGTAGAGACAGGGTCTCGCTCTTGCTCAGGCTGGTCTTGAACTCCTGAACTCAAACAATCCACCTGCCTCAGGCTCCCAGAGTGCTAGGATTACAGGTGTGAGCCACCGCGCCCAGCCGATTATGAATATTTTTTAAAAACCTATAAAGCATTGTTTAGATAATGACATGCCCAAAACAAAAAAAAAAAAGAAAAGAAAGAAAGAAAGAGAAAAAGAAGAAGAAAAGAAAAACCCTGGAGGCTGAGGCAGGAGGATCGCTTGAGCCCAGGAGTTTGAGGTTGCTGTAAGCTAGGCTGACGCCACGGCACTCACTCTAGCCAGGACAACAGAGTGAGACTCTGTCTCAAAACACAAAAAAAACCCATTAAATTCACAAAGGATAAATACTGTATGATTCCACTTATGTGAGGTAACTAGAATAGTCAAATTCATAGAGACAGAAACTACACACTCGAGGTTACCAGCGTACCAGGCAGACAGTATACCAGAGGGGCTAGGAGGAGGAGGAAGCATGGAGTTAACGTTTAGTGGGTATGGAGTTACAGCTTGGGAAGGTGAAAACATTCTGGAGATGGAGAGTGCTGATGGATGCATGATAATGCCAAAGATTTATGCACTAAAAATGGTTAAAATGATAATTTTGTTAAGTGTATTTTATCTTTTTTTTTTTTGAGACAGAGTCTCACTCTGTTGCCCGGGCTACAGTGAGTGCCGTGGCGTCATCCTAGCTCACAGCAACCTCAAACTCCTGGGCTCAAGCGATCCTCCTGCCTCAGCCTCCCGAGTAGTTGGAACTACAGGCATGCGCCACCATGCCCGGCTAATTTTTTTTTCTATATATTTTTAGTTTTCCAATTAATTTCTTTCTAATTTTAGTAGAGACGGGGTCTCGCTCTTGCTCAGGCTGGTTTCGAACTCCTGAGCTCAAACAATCCGCCCGCCTCGGCCTCCCAGAGAGCTAGGATTATAGGCGTGAGCCACCGCGCCCGGCCT
>CAUYRB010100180.1:0-12959 GCA_963574695.1 Propithecus perrieri
AAGCACCACATGTACTCACCATCAAATTGGTATTAACCAATCAACACATAAATGCACATATAAGAATAACATCTATTGGATGTTGGGCAGGGGGGAGCGGGGGGGAGGGAGGAGGGGACGGGTATTTGCATACACAAAGAGTGCAATGCGCACCACCCGCAGGATGGACATATTTGAAACTCGGACTTAGTGGGGGAGGGGGGCGGGGGGGCAAGGGCAACATACGTAACCTAAACATCTGTACCCCCATAATATGATGAAATAAAAAAAAAGTGCTCCCCATCTCTAATCATTAGGGAAATGCAAATCAAAACCACAATGAGATATCACCTAACTCCAGTGAGAATGGCCTCTTTCAAAAAGTTCCAAAATAACAAATGCTGGCATGGATGTGGAGAGATTGGAACATTCTTACACTGCTGGTGGGACTGCAAATTAGTACAACCGCTGTCGAAAGTAATTTGGAGATACCACAACAAGCTAAAAATAGAAATACCATTTGATCTAGCAATCCCACTACTAGGCATCTATCCAAAGGAAAAAAATACATTTTATAATAAAGACATCTGCACTCAAATGTTTATACCAGCACAATTCACAATGGCAAAGATGTGGAAACAACCCAAATGCTCATCAATGCATGAGTGGATTGATAAAATGTGGTATATATATATACCATGGAATACTATTAAACTACAAAAAACAATGGTGGTCTAGCACGTATTATATTATCCTGGATAGAGATTGAGCCCATCCTTTGAAGTGAGGTATCACAAAGATGGAAAAACATGTGCCACATGTACTCATCATCAAATTGGCAATAACTGATCAACACCAAGGTGTTCACGTGGTAGTAATACTCACTGTGTGCCAGTCAGGTGGGGGAGTGGGGAGTGGAGGTGGTGGGGGTGAACCCACAGATAATAGAAACAGGGCACACTGTATAGGTGAAGGACACACTTGTAGCCCTGGCTTGAGTGAGACAAATACATTTCATATAACCAAAATGTTTGTACCCCCATAATACCCTGAATTAAAAAAATACACTATAAAGTTTTAACAACATACTAGCCCAAAAGAAAAGATAATATTAGACCTTGAAGACATGGGTTTTGAATTAATCCAGTCAGTCAAAAATGTAGAAGAAAAGAATCAAGAAGAGTGAACAATCTCTCCAAGAAATATGGGACTATGTAAAATGAAACAATATAAGAATCATATATATCCCAGAAGGAGAGAAAGAAAAAGCAAAAAGCATGGAAAAGTTATTTGAAGGAATAATTTAGGAAAATATCCCTGGTACCATAAGAGCTTTAGACATACAGATACATGATGTTCATTGAAGACCTGGAAGATTCATTGCAAATAGGCCATCACCGAGTCACATGGTCATCAGTCTAGCCAAAGTCAAATTGAAGGAGAAAATCCTACAAGCTATGTGACAAAACAATAAAATAACTCACAAAGGAAACCTGATCAGACTAACGACAGACTTCTCAGCAAAAATTGTACAAGCCAGAAGGCATTACGATCCCATTTTTAGGCTTCTTAAGCAGAATAACTTTCAGCAAATAATTTTATATCCTACAAAACTAAGTATCACAAATGACAGAGAAATAAAGTCTTTCCTATACAAACAAACAGTAAAGAAATTTGTCACCATAAGACCTGCCCTACCAGATATGCTTAAAAGTGCTCTACATATGAAAACACTGGAACACATTCTACTGAGTGAGGTATCCCAAGAATGGAAAGACAAGCACCACATGTACTCATCATCAAATTGGTATTGACTGATCAACACATAAGTGCACATATAAGAATAACATCTATTGAATGTTGGGCAGGGGGGATGGGGGAGGGGGAGGAGGGAGGAGGGGACGGGTATATGCATACACAAAGAGTGCAATGCACACCACCCGAAGAATGGACATATTTGAAACTCGGACTTAGAGGAGGAGGGGGGGGCAAGGGCAACATATGTAACCTAAACATCTGTACCCCCATAATATGCTGAAATAAAAAAAATGTGCTCTACATATGGAAACAGAAAAAAATGATACCCTCCAGTGTAAAAGAAAGTTAAAATTCACAGGTCTTATAAAGCAGTAACACAAGGGAAAAACCAAAGCAACCAGGTAACGATCAACATGATGAAATAATAGTATCTCACTTATCAATAACAACATTGAATGTAAAATATCTTAATGCTCCATTTAAAAGATGTAGATTGGCTAAATGTATAAAAAGAAAAACCCAAAGACATGCTGTCTCTGAGAAACCCAGTTAACTCACAAAAATTCTCATAGACTCAAGGTGAAGGGGTGTAAAAAATATTTCACACAAACAAAAAGTAAAAGTGGGCAGGAGTAACTACTTTCATATCAGATAACATAGACTTTAAATCAACAATGATAAAAAAAGACAAAGATAATCATTATATAATGATAAAGGGATCAATTCGACAAGATAAAACAGTTCTGAATATATATGCAACTTAACGTATGAACTCCGAGTTTCATAAAATGAACTCTACTGGATCTAAGCAAGGAATTAAATAGCAATATCATAATAGTCGAGGACTTCAACATTCTCCTGCAAAACGTGAACAGATCATTGAGGCCAAAATTCAACAAAGAAATGGTGGACTTAAATGGGACTCAAAAACAAATGGATCTAACAGACATTTACAGAACATTCTATCCCAAAACTGCAGAAGATACATTCTTATCATAAATACATGGGACATTTTCCAAGATAGATCATATGTTAGGCCAAAAAGAAGTCTCACTGAATTAAGAAAAATTGAAATCATACCATGTACCTTTTCAGGCTACAGTGGAATAAAACTACAAATCAATTATAAGAGGAACTCTGAAAACTACACAAATGCATGAACATTAAACAACCTGCTGCTGAGAAATCCTTGGGCCAATGAAGAAATAAAGATGGAAGACAAAATATTTTTTTTCAATTGAATGACAAAGACAACACAAGCTTACAAAATCTTTTAGATACAGAAAAAACAATGCTAAGGGGAAAGTTCATAGCCTTAAATGCTTACATCAAAAAGAGAGAAAAATCACAAATGAACAACCTAATTTCACATCTTAAAGAAATAGAAAAAGAAGAACAAACCAAACCCAAAGTTAGCAGAAGAAAAGAAATAACAAAGATCAAAGCAGAACTAAATAAAATGGAAACAAACAAACAAACGAAAAATACAAAGGAAAAACAAAAGAAAAAAATTGGTTGTCTGAAAAGATAAAGAAAATCAATAGACTACTAGCTTAATTAAGCAGAAATAGTAGAGAAAGGACTCAAATAAGCTCACTTTAAAACGAAAAAGGAGACACTACAATGGATACCAAAGAAATACAAAATATCATCTATAACTACTGTGAAAACCTCTACACGCACAAATTAGAAAATCTAGAGGACATAGATAAAGTTTTAGAAACATACAATCTCCCAAAATTTAATCAGGAAGAAATAGAAATCATGTATGGATCAATAACAAAAAAGCTAGATTGAAACAGAAATAAAAAAATCTCCCAACAAAAAATAGTCCTGCACCAGGCAAACTCATATGTGAATTCTACCACACCTACATAAAACTAGAACCTATTCTACTTTAACTGTTCCATAAAGTCAAAAAGGAAGAAATCCTCCCTAACTCATTCTATGAAGCCAGTATCACTCTGATACCAAAGCCAGGAAAGAACACAACAGAAAAAGAAAACTACAGACCAATATTCCTCATAAACATAAATGCAAAATTTCTCAACAAAATACTAGCAACTGAATCAAACAACACATCAAAAACGTAACTCACCATGATCAAGTGATTTCATCCCAGGGATGCAAGAATGGTTCCACATATGCAAATCAATAAGTGTGATTCACCATGTGAACAGAATTACCAACAAAAGCCATATGATCATCTCAATAGATGACGAAAAAGCATTCAATAAAATCCAGTATGGTTTCATGATAAAAACGTTCAATAAACTAAGCATGGAAGGAACACACCTCAAAATAATAGAAGTCATGTATGACAAACCCACAGCCATCCTCATACTGTATGGGGAGAAGTTGAAAGCATTCCCCATAAGAACTGGGAACAAGACAAGGATCCCTACTGTCATGACTTCTATATAACATAGTACCGGAAGTCCTTGTCATAGAAATCAGGAAGAGAATGAAATAAATGATATCCATACTGGGAAAGAGGAGGTCAAACTAGCCTTGTTTACTGATGCCATGAGCTTGTATCTAGAAAACTTTAACAACTCCACAAGAGACTCCTAGAGTTGATAAATAAATTTAGCAAAGTCAATGATTATGCACTCAATGTACACAGATTATTAACATTTCTAGATACTGATAATATTCAAGCTGAGAGTCAAATCAAGAAGTTAATACCATTTACAATAGTTGCAAACAAAATAAAATACCTAGGAATGTGCTTAACCAAGGAGGTGAAAGATCTCTACAAGGAGAAGTACAAAACACTGATGAAAGAAACAGGTGACACAAACAAATGGAAAAACATTCCACGCTCATCAATTGGGAGAATCAATCCATTGTTAAAAGATCCATACTGCCCAAAGTGATTTAAATATTCAATGCAATTCCCATCAAAATACCAATGTAATTTTTCAAAATTCTAGAAAAAATAATCCTAAACTTCATATGATTCCAAAATAGAGCCCAAATAGCCAAAGCAATCCTAAGCAAAAAGAGCAAATCCGGAGTCATTACATTACCTGACTTCAAACTATACAACAAGGCTATGGAAACAAAACAGCATTGATAAGCACAGAACAAAGAACAGAATAGAGAACCCAGAAAAAATGTAATATTACTACAAACAATTGATTTTCAACGAAGCAAATAAAAACATGCAATTAGTAAATTATGCCCTATTTAATAAATAGTGCTGGGAAAACTGAATAGTCACAATGTAATACTGAAACTGGATCACTATCTCTCAACATACACAAAAATTAATTCAAGATAGATTATAGACTTCAATATAAGTCCTAAAACCATAAAAACTCTAGGAAAATCTCTTCTGGACACTGCCTAGGCAAAGAATTTATGACTAAGACCCCAAAAGCAAATACAATAACAACAAAAACAAATAGACTTATAATAATTAAACTAAAATGTTTCTGCACAGCAAAGGCAGGAATCAACAGAATAAATATACAACCTACAGAATCTTACAAAATATATTCAAAGTATTCATTGAACAAAGGGCTTTTATCCAGAATCTACAAAGAACTCAAACAAATTAGCAAGAAAAAAACAAATAACAACATCTAAAAGTGAATTAAAGGCTTGAACAGATTCTTTTTTTTTATAAAAAAGACATACAAATGGCCGAAAAATACATGAAAAGATGCTCAACATCACTATTCATCAGCGAAACTCAAATTCAAACCACAAGGAGACACCACCTTATCCCTTTCAGAATGGGCATTATTTAAAAGTCAAAAAACAATAGATATTTTCACAGATGCCATGAAAATGGAATGCTTATACTCTGTTGGTGGGAATGTAAACTAATACAATCCCTATGGAAAGCACTACGGATATTCCTTAAAGAACTAAATGTAGACCTATCATTCAATCCAGCAATCCCATTATTGGATATCCACCCAAAATATAAAAAGTCATTTTATATAAAAGACAGCTGCACGTGGGTATTTATCATAACACAATTCACAATTGCAAAGATATTAAATCAACCTAAGTGTCTATCAACTGATGAGTATATTAAAAAAGTGATACACACACACACACACACACACACACACACACACACACACCATGGAGTACTGCTCACCCATCAAAAGGAATGAAATAATGTGTTTTCCAACAAATTGGATGGATCTTAAGACCATTATCCTTAGTGAAATATATCAGGGATGGAAAAACAGACACCACGTGTTCTCACAAGTCGGACCTAAATGAGGGATATACATGGTTATAAAGCAGTGTAATGGATATTGAAAACTAAGAAGGGGGTTAGGCGGGAGGGGGTGATGGATAAAATTTACCTATTGGGTACAATGTACACTATTCTGGTGTTGAGTACATTGAAAGCCCTGACTTCAGCATTATCCAATCGATCTGTGCAGCAAAAATAAACAAACAAAAAAAAAATACTTGTACCCCCTAAATATATTGAAATTTGAAAAAAAAATTTTAAAAATAAATTAAATTAAATGAATGAGGTCACACTCACAGATATAATTCCACAATTCCACTCCTGACCAGGATTAACTCAGGCATATGGGGTAGAGAGGTGCTCCTAATCTGGACGTACTATGACTGAGAAGTCATAGTCCTGACACCAGGTTGGAGGCATCGGGAAAGCAGTGGCTGACTACAATCTTAATGTGTTCTGAGAACTTCCATTGTTAAAGCCTTCTTTACAGGTTGAAATCAAATACAAAAGAGAAGTCATTCACGTGTAAGAGACACACTGGAGCAAAGGAAACCTTATATTAAAACATTGCTTTACATATTTTGAAAGAAAAACATTAAATTTATAATTCAGTTACATCATGTAATTATATTTCATATTGTCTATGAATAGAGATCCATTTAATGAGTCAAAGTTGAGAAAATACTTTTTGACATCTGATTCAATATTTTGGCTGTTTTCCTGACAAGTAGAATTTCAAAGATAATTCAATGGAGCCTAACTCATCATGAAAGGAAAGAAGCTAGAAAAGAAAATGAACGAGGTTTGAAGCATCCTTTGGGACCCATGGCAAATGACATTTTCTGAAGAAAAAAAGAAATCAAATCATTACATAAATGAAAGCTTTATTCAAGGATCAAAAACTAAAGTGAATATCTTTTCTGCTCTCCTCACACAACTGAAACTCAGGAATGCAGAAATTCATTAATAAAGGCTTGGATTCCAAGGTAATAAATGCCAGGCTATGACTGGTCATGTGGGGGATGGCAGGCAGTTCAGTGAGTTAACTCTGGACAACTAAGTAATGTTTGGGTAAGTCATTTTATAGATCCATGCTAAGAAGTGCCCAGGGCCATGAAAGCCAGACTGATATTATTTCAGAGAAGGGAGACATTCAGATTCAAGTAAATATAGATCAGTGAAATAAATATAACTCAGTGTGAGGTAGGATGGGTGTAGTATAAAATTTATTTTGTGTACTATAAACCACATTATTAAAATGCCATTACATGCATTATCTCATTTTATATTAACAACTCTTTCTGGTATGGTACTATTACATGCATTTTAGAGATGAAGAGCCTGAGGCCCACAGAGCTTAAGTAACTTGAATAAGGCTGCATAACTACTATGTGGAGACTCTAGGTCTATATTACAAAGGCTATAGGCAAAACCTGCCATGAAAAAAGTTAATTTGGCTCCCAGGGAATTACAACCTTCATAAGGTCCTCCATTTGAGATGGTTTTACTTGGCCCTATTGTTAGAGTCAGATTCCCTAGCTCTAAGGGAATCTTTCTTTACTGATTAGATCAGCATGAATTTTATAGAGCACGCAGTCTCCATAGTTAATCTGTAATCCTTCTAGATAATATTCTCAGGTTCAAATAAACCCTACGGGAAGCTGTATGAAGTTTATTTCATGTCTCACATGGACTCCTCTGGCTCAGCTGCCAAGAGTAGCAAAGCACAGCCATCTGTCTCATGGAAAGGTCACCCTCAATTCAAGGTGGGAGATCGAGGTAAAAGCTATCTTGACACTTTAAAACCAACCATCTAATGAATCTACCCTATAACCTTCCCCCACTTATATTCCTGTGGCAGTGAACACCTGACCACTTTTCTCAACACTATGTATCCCTACCCACCACTTTTTTCAACCCTCTGTACCCCTACCCATAAGAAATAGCCACAAGTTTTTAACTATTTAGTCAATTTGTACTTATCCTTCATGAACCAGCTCAAATGGCATATCATCAAAGTGAAGAACTTCTTAAATTCAAAAGGCAAGCAGTCACTTTCTTTTCTAGAAATCACCAGAAGTCTGTCCACACTTCTGTTAGAGTACCATTAGGTGGCACAGCATAGCACAGAGACCTTCAGATATTCCAGGTTACTATCCTTTATCCTCTTCCGAAATCAACATCTATATCATAGTGAGTGTCAAATAATATTTGTTGAACAAAATATATAACACACAAGCCCTTAGAAATCATGTGTTATTAACTAGAAGTTTTACTTATAGATGAGACTCACCTGTGTTAAATTTTGTGACAGTGTAGTCACAAATTTCTAAATCTAATTCACTTTTAAGTGACAACATTGAGAAAGGAGGAATATGAATTTAGGCATAAAATGGAAATGAGAATAAGGAGACCTTACATAGGAGATAAAAAAAAAAAACATGGTACATAGAAACATGGACACAGGAGTCCTATAAGACTACATTTAAAACCCAGCTGAGTGGAGCAAGAAGAAAAACTAGGAAGACACAGGCCCTCCTTTCCCCAGAGAGACATTCAGTTAACAGCAATATAAAGATCAGAATAGCTCTGTGAAAACTCTAGAGAACAGGTGAGAAACACAGAAGCAAGGTCTTTATAAAACCAAGAAAAGTTTCAAGCAAAAGGGATAAAAAAAATTGCATTATTTGGCACACACATTCAAGCCTCCTTATCCCTACATGGCATAGCACAAAGAAACTTGGAGGAAAATCCCCTGTTGGGGATCCTCCTCTGGGACAGAAAAAAAAAATAGTGAACCATGCAGCCAACATTCTGGCTTGTCTAGGGGCTACCCAAGGTACTAGTTTCTGTCTTGCCTGACTCAAATCACTTATGGAGCTGGCATATAAAGAAGTGACATACACAGAACACTGCACCCAACAACAACAGAATACACATTCTTCTAAAGTTGACATGGAACATTCTCCAGGATAGATCATATGTTAGTCCAACAAACAATTCTCAGTGAATTCAAGAAGATTGAAATCATATATAATATTGTTCCCTAATCACAATGGAATGAAAGTAGAAATCAATAGAACAAAGAAAACTGAAAAATCCACAAATATGAGAAATTAAACAACATTCTTTTAAACAAACAATGGGCCAAGGAAGAAGTCACAAGGGAAATTATAAAATACTTTGAGACAAATGAAAATAAAAATACAACATACCAAAAATTTGGGAATGCAATAAAAGCATTGGTAAGAAGGAAATTTATAACTGTAACTGCGGACATTATAAAATAAGAAATATCTCCAGTTGACAAACTAACTTTATACAGGAAGAAACTAGAATAAGAAAGACAAAGCAAACCACAAGTTAGCAGGAGGAATAAAATAATAAAGATTAAAGCTGAGATAAATAGAGAATAGAAAAATAACAAAGTTGACAAATATTTATCCATATTAACTAAGAAAAAAAGAGAGAAGACTGAAGTAAATAAAAGGAAACATTAAAGAAAGTGCAAGGCAACTGATGGCACAGAAATAAAAAAAAGAAGGCTAAGAGAATATGTGAGCAATTGTATGCCGACAACAAATTGGGTAAGCTAAAATAAATACATCAATTACTAAAGGCACAAACAAATTATCAAGACTGAATCATGAAGAAATAGAAAATATGAACAAAGAAATAATGAGTAAGAATATTGAACAGTAATCAAAACACTACTAACAACAACAACAGAATTCCAGGACCAGATGTCTTCACTGGGGAATTTGATCAAACATTTAATGAAGAATTAACACCAATCCTCCTGAAATTTCCCAGAAAAAATTGAAGAGGTGGGAACATTTCCATGTTCATTCTGTAAGGCCAGAATTACTCTGACACCAAAGCCAGATAAAGACACTACAAGAAAAGAAAACTATAGAGCAATATCCCTAGAGTATTGATGCAAAAATCTTCAACAAAACGCGAGCAAACCAAATTCAGTAGCACTTTAAAAATATTATAGATATTGACTAAGTGGAATTTTTTCCTAGAATGCAGGGATGTTTTCACTATGAAAATCAATTAATGTAATATTAATATACTATATTAACAGAAAAAAAGGACAAAAATCGCATGATCTCAATTGATACAGAAAAAAAGCATTTGATAAGATTCAATACTCTTTCATGAAAATAACACTCAACAAACTATGTATAGAAGGAAACTGTCTCAACATAACAAAGGCTATTTATTGAAAGTGCATAGCTAGCATCATACTCAATGGTGAAATACTTAAAGCTTTTTCTGTAATACCAGTAACCAGGTAAGGATGCCCACTCTCAGCACTTCTGTCCAACATAGTATTGGAAGTGCTAACCAGATCAAGTAGACTAAATAAATAAATAACTTTCAAATTGGGAAGGGATAAGTAAAATTATCTCTATTCATATATGACATGATTTTATATGTAGAAACCTAATGATTTCACAAAATTGTTGTTAGAACTAATAAATGCATTCAGAAAAGTTGTAGAAAACAAAATCAACACACAAAAATCAGTGCTTGTATTCACTAAGAGTGAATAATATGAAAAGAAAATTAAAGAAAACAATTCAATTTCATAGCATGAAAAATAATAAAATATTTAGGAAAAAGCCCAGCCAAGGAGGTAAAAGACTTGTACATTAAAAACAATAAAACATTGCTGAAGGAAACTAAAGACAGAAATAAATGGAAAGATATAAAATGCCCATGGATTGAAATACATATCCTGGCTTGGATGAGGCAAAGTCATAATGTATAACCAAAATGTTTGTACCTCCATAATATTCTGAAATAAAAAAAGGAAAAAAATACATAATATTGTTAAGATGGCTATTCTATCTAAAATGATCTACAGATTCAATACAATCCCGAACAAAATCTCAATGTCATTTTCTGCAGAAATTTAAAAAAATAATCTTAAAATTCACATGGAATATCAAGGAAATCCAAATATCCAAAACTATTTTGAAAAAAAAAAAATGAAGGAACTTGGAAGAGCCTCACTTCCTCATTTTAAAACATTTTACAAAGCTACAGTAATTAAAACAGTGTGGTACTGGCATAAAGACAAATAAATATCCCAGTAGAATATAATAGAGATCTCATAAATAAATTCACAACTATGAAAAAGCATAAAGTAGAACTCTCATATTGCAACCTATATAAATACTAACTCAAAATGGATTCAAAACCTCAATGTAAGACCTAAAACTGTTACACTCCTAGAATAAAGCATAGGTGGAAAACTTCAAGACACTGGACTTGGCAATGATGTCTTGGCTATGACACCAAAAGCGAAGGCAGCAAAAGTAAATACAGACAAATGGGACTCCATCAAAGTTAGAAAGCTTTGTGAATCAAAAGAAAATTAACAGAATGAAAGGCAAAAAAAATGGGTAAACAAAATGTAGCATATACATACAATAGAACATTACTCAGCATTAAAAATGTAGTAAGGTTATTACATGTTACAACATGGATGGACTTCAGGACATTATGCTAAGTGGAATAATCCAGTTACGAAAGGCAAATACATACTGTATGATTGCACTTATATGAAGTATCTAAAATAGTCAAATTCATAGAATCAGAATGTAGAATGGTGCTTATCAAGGGCTGGAGGGGAGGGGCAAAGGGGAATTGTATAACAGGTATAGAGATTCAGATATGCAAGATGACAAAGATATGGAGATCTGTTTCACAACAATGTGAATATACTTTACACTACTGAACTGTACATTTAAAAATGGATAAGATGGTAAAGTTTATGTTACGTGATTTTTACCACAATAAAAAGAAAGAACCTAAATAAAACAACTATGTAATATTCTAGCTGTGTGATCTGTGTCCAGGAAAAAATATATGCCTCTCAAAAGGAGTATCAAAAAGGAGATTAAGATAAGAATTATTTACAAATGTGTGGATAGAGCTAAAGTATGTGTTCACCACAAAATGTTGATGAAGCCCCCTGGGTTAACAATACCAGGAAACTCTTATGCTTAGGCCTGAAGAGATAAGATGGTGGGTGATTACTAGAACCCTTCAGGTGTTATAGATGTAAGGAGAGAGGCATGGGGAAAGCTGTGGCATTTGCTAAAGGAACACAATCAGTGCCAAACTGCACCCATCATGAAGGAAATGAGGGGATAAAGATCTAGACCTCTTCCCCACCCCACCCTGGTCTCTAATCCCCTTCTGGCACCTCCTATTACCCAAACCCAACATGCAACATAGAACAAGAGACTCAAGTTATATTAATCAGCCTTTCCAGTCACAGAACAAGGTGGAGAAGGCTGGAGAGTGGATCTGTAGGGGCAAACAGAGAATACCCAGAACACTCTGAGCCTTTTTCTTCCTCTCTTCCTCTGTAAATGGGAATGAATGCAGTACCTGCCTCCATCACAGGGTCTTTGAAAAGATTAAATGAAAAAAATGCATGTGAAACATTTATCACAGTGTGTAGCACATAGAAATAATGGTCAATAACCATGATAGCAAGAACAGTCATCTGCCTGGTTAGCCAAAGTTCTACTATTTTATCCATGAATGCTTATAGAATATATTGCTCCAACTTCAGAACTCCCATCCTCTTCAAGATGTACAAGACTGGTCTAAGTAACAGGGAAACAACAGACCATAAATGATGCACTACATTCAATTCGTTGTGTTATCAGAATAAAACCTTACCACTTTACATTTCAAACACGTTCTCAATAGCAGGAGACTTTGGCTTTTAAATAAAATATATTTTTTTATTTTTTATTTTTATTTTTTTTTATTTCAGCAAATTATGGGTGTACAGATGTTTAGGTTACGTGTGTTGCCCTTGGTTCCCCCTCCCCCAGCTTTGCTGTATGTCTGAAAACCTGCGTAATAAAATGTTGGAAAAACTATAGTGCAGAAGTTGATGATCACATTGACAGCTCATAGACCGAGGTAAACATTGTGTGCTTGCGTTTACCATCCATTATTTTATTCA
>CAUYRB010100182.1:0-22648 GCA_963574695.1 Propithecus perrieri
TTTTAGTTGTCCAATTAATTTCTTTCTATTTTTAGTAGAGACGGGGTCTCGCTCTTGCTCAGGCTGGTCTCGAACTCCTGAGCTCAAACAATCCGCCCGCCTTGGCCTCCCAGAGAGCTAGGATTACAGGCGTGAGCCACCGTGCCCGGCCGAGGCCATCTAATTTTTTAAAAAAATTTATTCCCAGTGCCTAGCATGGAACTTGAATAGTTGGTGTTCAATAAATATTTGCTATATGAATAAATGAATACAATGAATGAATACGATTGTTAGACTTTCCATAATTATTATAGCGATGACTCTAGCAGTACAAGCCTCTTAGTTTCTGAGGGTGCCATTCTTTGCTCTGGAGGAATTTTCATTTGTTCAGAAAGTTAAAAATAAAAGAGAAAAGGAAAGAGAGAGGGAAGACAGCAGTAAAAGTCTGAAGGTGATGTTCAACACTAGTGTTGAATTTAATAGAAGGAATTTTGGGGAAGAGGGTGAACAAAAAATAAAGATATTTGTTAATAGCCACCTAGTGATTCCCACTGTAAAAACTAAGTATAACAAAAGATACTTAGAAAGCTAACTGGAAGTCTTTCTTATAAGAAAGAGCAAAATCCCAAGAAGTAAGTGAGCAGGTATTAGTGAAACCCAGCTAAGAGCACATTGCTCAGATATGTGGCAGAGGGGGAGCCAAGGTGGCCCGTGGGGACTCCTCATGCATTGTGTAGCTTAGCACCCTGAGAAGCCACTTGCAACTGTGGGTGATTCACGGATTTGCATTTGGAAGAATGAGCAATAATAAACTGAGTGACAGCCTTGTGTGGGAGAGGGATACTACTCTTGCCAGGTACTGCTGCAGCTCCTACCTGGCACTGAATTAGGGAAACAGAAATTGGTTATCCCGAGAGCTGGAACCCAGCATGGCAGTTCACTAAATACAGGGAATAAATCACTCCAAGGCCCAGATCTTTGCTGGGACCATGCGGGGTGTCAGTTTCTGCTCTACTTCCTGGGGCTGCTGTATTGTGAATCGGTAATGATAATTTATGGTAGATTTCTATTTTCCCTTTCCCTGTTGTCTAAATATGAAGGAATTGGGCACATTTCCGCATCACTCTTTGACAGACCCCATTTCCGTGTTGAAATCAGCTACAAGCCAGTGGCTGTCTTTCTGCAGGATAAGCAAGCAGAAATGTTGTATTCCAGACCTGGAAGAAAATACTCCACTTCCAAATAAGAAGACTACAAAGAATCAGCACAGATACCTTCCCTCAAAACAGACAAGGGCAAAATATGGTGAATTCTGGATCAGTTCTTCAAATATAACTTCCAGCTTTCTATTTCACTCTTTAGCTATGTTTATTAAATCATGTGTATAATTTTAAATTTCATTATTATTTTTATTAATATATTTTATTTATGCTTTTTACTTCTATTTGGCTTCATTTCAAAATATGCTTGGGTATTCTTTATAGTAATAGTTTCTCTTTCTCTGCATACATTTTTAAGATTCTGTTACATATATATTTATTTTTCATGGTCTAGGATTTGATTTTAAAATATCAAAAGGACTTCTAGATTTATTCTTGCTCTTATATTTCTACCATTTCTCTTCTATGGAGGTCTTTCCACATATGTTTGGTAATTTTTTACTGTGATCTGCTCAATTTCCTTAGGATTACCTTTTTGAGAATTTTTAGGCTAGGATCGGGATTATAATTTAAAAATATTTAACAACTGCTATGATATGGGCACTATGAAATAAAAACAGAGGCTAGTTCCAACAGGGTTGATATTTGAAATATTTAACAACTCATATATAGCATGGATATCAAGCAATCTAAAGACAGGCTGGCTCAGTCATAATCAACAGCAATTGTAAAAAAAAAAAAAAATTTTGAATGTACTAGTGTGTTCTGGATAAACAGCAACGTTTTTGGGAATGAAGGTATTAATAAATTCCCCAAGAGAGAATTTGTATTTGGTTTTTCTAGGTGTTTGGGGATACTTACTATCTAAGATCATGTTAAGTTACATTTTGCCTTGAGATGTTTTGGGCTATAAAGTTGCAGGAATTTCAGCTGTAAACTCCCCTAGTGACCATGTTTTGATTCTAAGTGATCAGTGGTTACACCTCTCTTTCCCAACCTCTGCTTAGCACATGGTTAGAGGTAACTTTACTCTCTATCAAAATTCTTGTAGGAGATGGGTTTATTTCTGGTTCACTCTTACAAGGGGACCCTTTGAGATCCTAGTTTTAAAGGAGGAAAATCTCCTATTAGACTTAGCACTTTGGTGGCTTTTGGGTTTTGACTTCTGTGCCCTGTACCACTGAAGTCCTGGAAAACTGAAGTCTTGATTTATCTTAGGCAAAGCCATAAAGCAAAAGCCAGCTACAGAGAAGGGCCTCAACAACCCCATAGACTTTTTGGCCTGAAAATTTTTTACTTTCCTGACAGCTCATCAATGAATTCAAGACACTTTTTAAACCTTTATCCAGAATTGTTCATTGTTTCTAACCTGTGGGGACACTGACCCAGGTATTTCTTCTTCCCATTATTGGAAATTAAATTCCTATGATAATATTTTTCTGAATGCAAAGCCGCTTAAAATATATATTGATTGAATCTGAGACCATGCCATTGTTTTGACAAGACTTAATCAACAAAGTTAGCTAGATGAGGCACACTAGTTTAAGTATAATTTGGTATTTGGTGCAATTATGACAAAAACAGCAAAAAAGTTTTACCTTAAAGGGCTTTGTTTTTTAGGAAGGAAAGTTTGATTCTAAATTACATGTAAATTTTTTATGTTGACCAGTACACATGTGTGTAAAAATAATAGGCACTGAAAGAAAGGAAAAAACACATACTTTAAATGTAAATGATCATTCTTGGAATTGCTGCATTGATTATCCCATTTAAAAAACTTTCAAATATTGACCTTGAAGCTTATTGGCCTGTTCATCATGACATATGGGTAATTTATAGATAATCAATGAAATTGTCATTAAATCTCCCAAAAGATATAGTATTATATTTATAAGAGGTATAGAACCAATTCCCAGGAAGATCTATCATGGACACAAAGCTTTATTACAAGCAAACTAAGGAATGAACACTAAGCTAAAAGTGTCCAATAAAGTATAGGCTCAAATATTTTTTAACTAGAAATGTGAAGTCATTATTGCTATATTTTTCACAGTCAGTAGTAAACTGTTTGATTCTATAAATTCATTTTACTAGAAGCACTTGCCCCAAACAACACTGGGTAAACACAATTAGCTCTGAACACAAAGGAATGTGGATAAAAGATATTCCTTGCTCTCCAATTTTGTGAGTGAATTACAACTCAGGAGAGAATTAGAAGAATGTGGGGATTATTTAAAGGGAAAATAGAAATCCTATTTCCATTCATATTGAGAGAAATTTGAAGAGAATAACAAAATAACTGCCTTGTTTCATGTTCTGATGAAAAAAGGAAGCAAAAACTAACCAAGTAATTCCAAACTTTGAAAAACATCTTCATTTAATACAAATCAAGTGCTCGGGGTAAGAGTCTATAATACATAATATATCTATATGTATTATATATAGTATTTATATATATTATAATATTTTATATATTTTTATTCAAATCAAATGAGACATCTATCTTTCTGATATACCAGCACAAAATCCTTGAGTAAATGTGATATATACTTCCTAAAATAAAGAACTTTTTAATAAAGCTCAATTTGGATGGCTTGCCTTGAGAAATAAAATGTTTTACTATATTGTGTGTAATTATTGCATTTGCCTTATTTTATAATCCGTGACATTTAATAGGACTAACAAAGCCATAGCACACAATATTGTCTGGGCTGCTGTGAAATGATCCTGATGGCTGATGACAGCCCATTCAGCTGTTTCAGAAATCTTTTCTTAAGCTCTTCTGCTGCTTACGTTTTCCCCTGACCAGTAGTTCTAGAACAGGATTAAGTTAAATAGCCTGAACGTGTCTCTCCATCTTCAGATGCAAGTGCATTTTTTAAACACTTTCCCTAAGCCCATCTTACAGAGAAATGACACAAAACATGGAGATTAGTCACACGTAAGGCCAGAAAAAAAAAAATCTGTTTATTATAGAGTGGCTAAGGTATTAGACTTCTTTATATTGGGCTCTCATCAATTTCAAATTGCAGTTACTTTCATTTCTGAAATGGGGACTGAACAAAGCAGTTTCCCTTGTAAAGTCTGAATCCCCGGTTCCTCGAATGGTTCTCAATCTGCGCATGGTGGACCTCTCCAAGGAACTACCAGCAGGTTTGGCAATAAATCATAGAGCTTTCTGTTTACCCCTATGACTGATCTCTAAAAACAGGATCAATGCACTTTGTTCCTGAAACCTGAAAACAAGTATCCAGGAGAGAATCAAGAAAGACAATGTTTAAAAAGGTCAAACCTTAATTCACCTTGGTTCCCAGAAATATTCCTTATAGCTTTTTGATGAAAACAATTTCATAGCCCTTGCTGATTACATTTTAAAAGCTCTGCAGTCAGGAACATTAAAACTAGTTATGTGCTCATTTTTATTCTAAAAATTCTTAGCTTTGCTAAATCAACATCCCCCTTTCCAAGCTTAGGAACAAATATAACAACTGACCTATTTCTTGAAGATATACTCTCATATCAATACTGATATAAAAGTGTGTTCAGGAGATAGCTTCTACCAAAAAGAAGGGTAACATCATTTCCAAGATGCATGTGTTGCAAAATGTGTGCAGTAAAAGAAACTAAAAGAAGCATATTTTCATTCTATTTCATTGTCTTTCTTGATGCTTCAATGACAATTATATTGCAAACATTCTCTTGTAATTCATCAGTGTAAAGTATCAGTAAAATCACACCTTGAAGATGAAATTGGAAGAAAAAATTTTCCATTTTTACTACTTTAAAAATGTATTCCTTGTCCCAGAGCTCACCATTTTCCAAAATTTGCAGTTTGAAGAAATAGCATTAACAACTTTTTGCATAAAACACTTTTATGAATGCAAATGTTGAATGATTTTTCTGGTAAATCTAATTTATTTAAATTAGCTTTATTTAATTACACATACAGCTGTTCTGTGCCCTGAACACAGCCCAAGGGACTATTTAAAGTGCTTAAGCCTAAATGTCATGTTTTATCACTATATAACATGTAGCAAACTACAACAAAAATTTTTTGTTGTTCACTGGGTAGTACTTTAAGAGTATGACATTCCTTTTCTTGTATTTTTTTCTCTGGTATAATAATAGTTATGAAACTACGAGCTAAATGTAAGTAGGACTGACTTTCATTTGAACACCGCCATGCCATAATTCAAGTCACAGCAGTATCCTTGTTGAGAGCAGACTCTTCCATTCCAATAACTTTAACCTCTATACCTAGAATTTCCCAGATCCATACCACAGCCCAGATTTCTATTCAGTTCTCTAGACTTCTACATCCAATGTCAACCAAACATCTCCTTTTAAACAGTCCACATGTCCAAAGTGAAATTCAGCATCTTTCTTTCAACCAGCTCATCTTGTTGTATTCTAACATCACCAAGTAAAATTTCTCCGACCATTAGACTACTGTTTCTAAAATGATTCGGGGAACGAGATGCATTAGAGATGACATCACCTCCATCCTCACATGGTACAAAGTGTGGGCAGTATCGTGGCTTAGCAGACTAGAAAGAGTTTGGACTCGAGTCAGGTGGCCTGGGTTTGAATCTCGGCCCTACCGTTATTGATCAAGTGATCTTGGACAAATTCTTTCTAGAAGCCTTGGTTTCCTCATCTCCAATAAAAATACCATCGAACTTTCCAATAATATCTAGAAAATCCAAGGAGAAGATATTTGTGAAAGTGTTGTATAAGACGTAAGACTTTATGTAGCTATCAAGAATTCCTATTTAGCATCTTTCTAAAAGAATCCAATGAGGAGGATAGACCTAATAACAGAATAAATCACCATCTTAGTTTCTAAAAATGATAATATACAAAGCACCAATACTGCAGAGTCACATAATACAACTCGGTTTCTTAAAATTTTTTTAGGACGTGCCCAATTCTAGCGCCAACTGACATTGTGGAAAGCAAAAGTATTTGTGAGCCACATAAAGCCACACATTTTAGGAATACTTGATCTATGTTCATATATCTTTAGAAAAAAAGGTTACATTGCCTGGTAATAGTATGGATCACTTTAGGTCAACAGAAATTAATGAACACTTGACCCACATTAGAGCAGAAATTAAAAGTATTGCTTTCCTAATCCACAATTAGAAAATGGTTTAGAAAATGGAAAAGCCAGAGTTAGATGTGACTGTTTGCCCAACTGAGCTTTTGTTTTTACCCGAAGGATTTTCCATCCATGTAATTAAATTTAAATGAGATTCTAAGATCCGCTATATTATTATGCCACCCAATCGGCCCAGGAGGCTCGCTTCTTCCTGCCCTAAGTTGGTGTGAGCGGTTTAGGTGGCACTCATTTCACAGAGCACGATTTCCTATCATGACTGTCTTTAAAGTGGGATCTCGTAGGTCCCCTGAGGACCTGGCATGTTTCGATATTCCTAAAACTGGTGAGAAACATCTATATCCAAATGACATTAGTCCAGTCAGAGCATCACTCCAGGCAGTAAGTCACCTAACCACATACACAGGCACTGGGTCTTTTTCACTTTGAAAAAGTAGCTAATGGCAATATCAGAAGAAAATTTTAAGCTTCCTTTTCTCTCCATAAAGCAATCCAAGGTTGCCAGCACCATGCATTTAGATGCTCATATCACATACACGCCCTGGACACCCCCAATATCCAATTTTCCTCACAGTTTTATTGAACTTGTTCGTACAGGTAGTTTTGTCTCATCTTTCAACCTTTATCCTCCCAAACATTTGAGGGCTGACAGTTTTATCTCCTTATCACATTATGTCAGTTCTTTACAAGCGAGGTGTACCAGGTACTCAAACATCTTGGGGATAATTACTCTTCTACTAATTTGCAACTAATGATACTTCGCAGTTTTTTATGGTACAAGTGTTTTATGCTTTATTAATTTACACTTTGTCTTTTCTTTGATATTTTTTCCTCCTATCTGAGAGTTTTGCAGGCCTATTGCCTGTACTGTTCCTATGAAGAATGTTTGCTACTACAAAAGAACGAAAATGATATCAGTAATACTGAAATGGCCAGATACTAGCCTTTACATAAAAAATATATATTATAAAACTTGTTTTTTCTGTCTTTCCTGGAATAGGAGGTTAAGTAATAAGTAGTATGAGGCTAGTTAGGGGGTATGTGCCCCAAGGGTTTGTATCAACTAAGATGGCTGCAGCAGGCTAGTGTATCATTAAGAGACTACGTCTGAGCAGAAGGTTAAGACCCATCGGTAGTAAGCCCTGAGACCGGGTCCTACACAAGATCCAAATTCTCTAGGTAGAGAGAATAATTCAGCACATCAACGTAAGATGAAACTGCTGTAAGTCTGTTTTATGCCCCTACAGTTTTCTCTCTTCCCAAATGTCATATAAATGGAGTTTATACAATATATTACCTTTGGAGTCCGGCTTGTTTCATTTACAAAAAAATGCACTTAAGAGTCATCCATGTTGTTGGATGAATCAGAAGTTTGTTCCTTTTTATTGCTAAATAGTATTCCATCCTAGGGATGTACCACAGTTTTTTATCCATTCACTTGTTAAAGGGCATATTGCTAGTTTCCAGTCCTTTTTGCAATTATGAAAAATGCTGCTATAAAAATTCCTCTACAGGTTTTTGTGTGAATATGAGTTTTCATTTCACTTAGGTAAATACCTAGAAGTAGGATTTTGGGTCACATGCTAAGTGTATGTTTCACCTCATAAGAAACTGCCAAAATATTTCCCAAAATGACTCTACTATTTAGCATTCTAACAGCAACAGATGAGCATGTTTATTGCTCCGCATTTTCACCAGGATTTGGCATTGTCAGTTTCTTTAAAAAAATGTTTAGCCATTTTAATAGCTGTGTAATAATAATCTTATGGTCTTAATTTGTGCTTCCCTAAAGAGTAATGATGTTAATCATCTTTTCCTGTGCTTATTTATCTCCTCCATATCTTCCTTGATGAAGGTGAAATCTATGTTCAGAATGTTTGCCTGTTATTTATTGACTGGTTGTTTCCTTATTGTTGAGTTTTAAGGGCTCTTCATATATTCTGGATACAAGTCTATTAAAAGTTAGATGATTGCAAATATTTTTTTCCTGTCTGTGGCATGTTTTTTCATTCTCTTAATGGCGTCTTTCATAGAACAGTACTTTTAGTTTTTATGTAGTCCAATTTACAATTGTTCTTGATGGCTTGTGGTTTGGTGTAGTATCTAAAAATTCACCTTTGTTGAATAGTTTTCAGAATACAAATACTGTACATATTTTGTTAGATACTTCAGTGTTTTGGTTTTTATTATAAATGATACTGTTTTTTAAAATTATAAACTCCAAATATTCATTTCTGGTATATAGGTATACAATTGATACTTGTATATTGTCTTGGTAGCCCATTACCTTTCTAAACTCACTTCTTTGGTTCCTGAAGTTTTTTGTAGATTCTTTGGGATTTTCTACATAATTAGTCATATTGTCTGCAAATTCTTTAATTTGCCCCCAAAATCATAATCTCCAAGTTACACTCCACACAGAGGAAAATAGTTCCTCCAGTCACTTCACCTGCAACATCTTGCCCACACCTAATACAGGTGCACTCATCGCACTGTAATGTAACTATATAGTTACATACTTTTCTCCTCCACTAGACTATCATATCCCTGCAGGTAAAACCTATAGTTGTTGCCTTTTTATTCCAAGCACCTCATAAATTATAAGACACACAGGAGGAATGCATTAAGCATTTATTCAGGAAAAGAAGGACAAAAGGTAGGAGAAGAGAAAAAGTCAAGGAAAGAAGGAAGCAAAGAAGGGAGGGAGGGAGGAAGGGAAGAAGGAAAATCAAATAAAGCCACAGATTTCTAGATTACTAATCTGACGTGCAAAGAAAATATAGTTTAGCTATTTTCTATTCCTGACTTATTAATGTTCCTTGTAAACCTCACACTACTAGGAGTGGAAGGAGGGAAAGAAACCATTGAACTTTCTAGTTAAATATCTTCATCTCTTCTAATTTAAACCATTTTGTTTGGCAACTTAGAGTGTTTTGGCAAGTGTTCAGTGTTTCAGACATTTCTGCATCCGCCTCTTCCCCAAGATGGCATCTGGGCAATGGTGTTACACGTAGATTCTCATGCTGGAGTGGGGAGGAGCCTGAGATCCAATCACAGCGACCTTTGCTGTTACTGTTCACCTCTGGCCTGCTCCACAGTATCCCTTGGATGCCTTGTGGTGATTACTCTGCTGGCACCAACAACTGAATGAAGTCTTGACCGAAGATTGAAGCTCGCAGCTGATAGTCTGAAGTCTATATTTTCTCTTGGCTTGGTCCACGCCTGGAATTCTCTTTTCATTTAACCCCAGTTTGGCTCTTGCTGGCCCTGAAGACTGCACTAATTTTCAGCCACATCCTCTTTCTGCCTTCTGGCTTTGGAACTGTGTACTCCATAATCCCTGCAGAGATTACCTTGCCCCTTGCCAGAGCTGCCCTCCTGGAGGGTCCAATCCCTCACTCCTCACTTTCCCCTACTCCACAGGATGAATAGGAGAACATTTGGATTCTTTGCATACTAGCTACTAGCTGGGAGCCAACGCAGGCTCAGAAGGCCTACGCTCTAACTACGCTATGGCATACACCCATCCAGCTTGGTGGTGTCCTCTTGGTGTTGAGTGGAAGCACAACATTGATACAATTTCATTTGATATGACATTTTGGAACTAGGGGAGTAGATTTCAGAGTGGAATTAATGTGCATCTTCTCAAATGGATTGAGTATTTTAAAAAATTGTTTTGTACTATCAACTACCTCTTTGTCCCAACCTGGCACAAAAGAGGAAAAACCAAATGTAAATACAACCTGATGAAGGACCCAGTAGGGCAACTATGCAAGTAACCAAGCAATTAAAAAATATAACCCTAATTTCCCATTGTAGTGTGAATATGGTTGAAGCTATCAGTATGAGAGAACTTACTGAGAAATGTGCTTTTCCTTTCACTTCCTGTGTTGGATTTTCAAAGGGCCCACTTTAGCAGTTACGGAAAACACTCTATATCTGCTGTGTCTTACTATAGCTAATGAATTCACTATGTGGTGCACCAATTTCTAAAAGTCAGTGTTCCCCAATCTCTGGGTTGAACTCTAAATTTTTTTTGAAATTACCAAAGACATCAAAGAAGAGCATTTAAAGTTTCTATGAGACTGTGTGTGTGTGTAATATTTTCTATATATTAATATATGTAATATATAGTATATATATAAAATATATAATCAGGAAATTCAGTCATCATTTTTCATTATGCTGTATGATGAACAAGAATGATTCCTATATTTTCATGCAGACTATGGATTTTATTACTGTAAGAGCCATGAAAAAATTTCCCAAAACAGTCACCTCAATCCTGTAGCCCTTAAGGTGTAGTTTTCTAGTCCAAAACCTTACGGTTTTTGCTTTATAATTGCTTAAAGTGGTGCCCTTCTCTGGTCAAGAACTCTTTGAAATGGTATACATCTCTGCCTCTAATTATAGCATTGCATATTAAATTTGTGTTTCTGTGAAATTAATTATTCTAATCCAATTCTAACAATCCCTTGTTCCATTTAATTAGACCATTAGCCTATTCAAATCAGTGCAAACCCCTTTTCGAGAGCTCCCTTCTTTTTCTGCAAACACACAAGCGCCCTCGTTCTCTGTAAGTGCTGCCACAGAAGTTCACAGTCACCCATCAGGGGAAAGGGTGTGATCTCAGTTGAACAAGATCCCGTGGAAAGCTCAAGAGCTACAGTGGGTTCAACACTGCTTGTTACATTTGGGCCAGAAAGTAATCACCTGGCTGGTCCCAGCTGCAATGAAGTCGTAATGTGATTATTTGGTGAAGGTTTCTGATGAGCAGTTGGCCGACTTGGTCCATTTTAGATTTACTCATTTTAAAACTGAAAAGGGCCGTATTCACCATCTATTGCAGCACTTCTAAAAGCGTAGGATGTGCGCCGCCTGTAGTGTGAGGTAGTGTTAGGTGGTACAGGATCAAACATCTTAATCGTGGCATTGGCATTTCCCCATCACTGCATAATTACCCCGAGTGACACAGAGACTTGGAAGGAGGAAAGGGGAAAGCGTCAGAGGAAGAAGACAGACAGGTCAGGAAATCCATCTGGAGCTAACGCAAAAGTGTTTGACTCCCAAGACGATGGTTTTCTAGCAGCCCACTCCCAACTTCTAATCTCACCTATTTTTTTTTTTTATTTCAAAGTATTACAGGGGTACAAATATTTTTGGTTACGTGGATCACTCTTATGTTTGAGTCATGGTTATAACTGTGCCTGTCACCCAGAGAGTGTTCATTGTACCCATTAGGTAGGTTTTTGCCTATGTCCTCTTCCCCTCTACCCTCTCCCCTTTGCTTCATTTCCATGGAGTTTTATTTCCCTCTATGCACATGTGTGTTCATTGGTTAGTTCCAGTTTAATAGTGAGTACCTGTGGTGTTTGTTTTCCCATTCTTCAGATACTTCACTTAGGATCATGGTCTCCAGTTCCATCCAAATTGTTGCAAAAGGCATTAATTCATCTTTCTTCATCACTGAGTAGTACTCCATGGTATACGTATATCACGTTTTGTTAATCCACTCATGAACTTATGGGCATTTGAGTAGATTCCACATCTTTGCAATTGTGAATTGTGCTGCAATCACCTATTTGTTCTTCATCAGTGTTTACAACTTGCCACTGCCACCTGAGCAGGCAAAATAAAGCATGCTGCACTATGACCTTCATTGTAAAGGAGAGCATGCCCTGTTAGCAGAAACACAACATCATAGAAAAGTTGCAAAAGTAGCCATTTTACTTAAGAATTGCAGATCTTTTCTATTTTGTAAAACGTGAGGATTATTACTGTCTCTGAGTTATAGAGGAAATGAAAAACAGCAAATTGGTGGCTGGCCAGTAAGAGATACAGACAGCAATGGCGCACGTCTCTTCTCTTAGCAGCAGGAAACTATGCAATGTGGATAACCTACAATCCTCAACAACGGATCCACTGAGGAGACCCCACAATTCTTATGGATTCATCTCTTAATTCTTACGGATTTACGATTCTTAAACTCTTCATCTGCCATATGAACCGTTGGGCCATAGAGTCTTTCATTAACCCCCTCATTTTTAATTAAGTCAATTAATAAATTGCATTCCCTTAGTTTTAATGAGTGTCATTTTGGTTAACACACCCATACACCAAGAAGCCATACAACAGTAAAAATTAACCTTTCTTTAGAATCCCTCTTAATAATTCACTTTTTTTTTAAGGCAACCAGAATATGAACCTCTGTCTTGTGGGGCTGGGTATTTCCTTAAATGAGTACAGTAATTGTGCCCTTGTTAGGAGCTTCTTAAAAGCTTTCAAGAAAATATGATTTGAAATAAATAATGCTGATTAAACATCCTTTCATGAAAGAAATACTCGAAAGAGATCAAGTGATAAATGAAATGAATGTTGCTCTATCACAGCAAATGGTGATTAATGGAAGGCCAGAGCCGTTGCTTACCCTGGCACTTCCGTAGGCTGGTCAGTACCATCTATAATTGTGGTTTAGTGTTTCACCGACCAGTCATTGATACTAGCTGTAACATTAAAATGATAAATTAGGAAGCAGCAGATTGTCTAATCAGCAGATAAGCAGTGATGCAGCTCCAATCAAAAAGGAGAGTCATTCTGTTTCTTTTCCATGTTAATAATTAAGGAGTGGAAGGATCATTTGGTTTGAAGGGAGATTTTTACCAAATATGCAACTATTCACATATTTAAATTATTTTTATATTTCCTTTTCTTTTTTAAAGTAAGTTTGTTTTAGTCCTCTTTCAAGTTATCTACCTTTTATTTTAATCACTGAAAGAAAGAATTATAGTAAATCAGTGCTATAAAAAGGTCATTTCTTGTACCTTAGGTTTGAGCTGTTTCAAAAAATGCAGTATTAACTGCAGACCATCCTGCTGTGACTTGTGACTTTGCAAGAAAAACATAGCCAGCAATACTGTACTACCTGTTGGATTTTATATCTCTTAAGTATATTCTCAATGGTTATGCATATCTCATAAGTAACCAAAAAATTCAAGAAATACATATTCACACATTTTAGCTTAAAAATGTATATTCACTAATAAAAATATTTACTTAAAAAACTACCCACCATGGTTGCAGGTTCCATTTTATATAGCATTTTTACAAAATAATTTTGTTAATGACTAAATATTAAAGTTTACTCACTTTCAAGTGGCAAAATTGCATTTTGTTAACTCTTTGATATCCTGAAGGGATTTTATTCTGGTACAGAAAATAACTTTCCTTTCCCTCAATATTAAAAGACTTACTTTCCACTTTGGGAGTTTTTGTTTGTGCTTATTTTCAGCCAGACTTCAATATTACATATTATTAGGTTTTTATTTTGTTTTTCCTTGATGTCTATATACTGGAAATGTGATACCAAATGCTGCTGGTTCTGCTGTGCACACCCTTGTGTTGAATCCCTTTTCTTTTTTTTTTTCTTTATATATGTTTATTGAATATGAAAACTTGAACACTTTTGGCATACTAATGGAAAAAAATTATTTAAATCATTTGTAAACCTGATACATACAATGTCTTACTTTGGACTTACTTGCCTTTCTCTTTCTTTCAACTGATTTGGCCAGAGTTTCATTTGATCTGCATCACAACTATGGCATTTATATGAAACGTTGCTTCTTTACCATGAATGCCAAAACAATAATGAAACCCTCACATGCATTGGAAGCCCAGTGCCAGTATGCATAATCTGGGGTGCTAACGGGGAAAAGAGAGCGCGTATGTTTGTATAAGTAAACTGCTAGCATTTTTTAGTCCATTTATGGGTGTATAAGGAGAATGTAAAAAGAAAAAAAAATAGGATAGAGAAACTATAAAAGGAACCAATAATTTGGATTACAATTACTGCTTTGAATGACTTAATCCCATTTATTTTTTCTTTTGTAACTCATTGGTTTTTGTTTTCCAGTTTTCAGCGTGGAAGCAATTTCGCCTATACAAGCTTCCTGATCCATCAAGAATGAATTGGTCCAACACCATAGATGGTTAAAAAAAAATAATAATGAATTGGGTACCTCCCTGGTTTCCCCCAACAACACCAGGTCAGAGTCCTGTTTTGCACTTAGCACATTCCTCCTCACAGCCTATTTGCGCGTCTCCCAGTAGAATGTCATCACCTGGAGGCAGGGACAGAGTTATGTTCCTTTTGTATCCTCAGCACTTACCATAGACAAAATGCTCAGTACAAGGTAATAATGCTCTGTGTATTTTGAAATGGCAGTGATTGTGTTGAGGATGTGAGCTCACTCCAGTTTTAGTGGATGTCTCCACTAAAACAGCTTTGAAGATAGCTGATTTGGAAGATCATAGATCATAAACCCTTACTTTTATGGCTAAAAGTGTTTAATGATTTCTAGTGTGTATTTTTGTTTTTGGAAGAGGCAAGAGTAAAGGTCTGATTTCTTCTATATGGGATTTTGCAAGGCCTGAACAATGAAGTTTTAGTACTGCTTTATTATTGTTATTTTAGATGGTAGGGAATTCTAATGAGTTTTTTTCCTGTAACTTTTAAAAATTTCATTTCAGATGTTCTTCCAGTAAAACACAAGAAGAGAACCTGACATTATATTTTCTCATTTTTTTCATTCACAGCTGTGCACTGCTTTCAATGACAGGAAGCAGGAAATTTGAGTCAAGGTGATGATTTTCACCTATCCTCTCCCCTAAGGTTAACATTTAACTTGTGTGGAGTCCAAATCATGGGTGGGGGGTGGGGGGTGGGGCTGGGGGAGATACCTGGCGGTGACTGATTTGGGACAGCATTCTCTTCTTTGTGCATGCTTTTACAAAAACAAAACAAAAAGAATAGCCCGAATCAACGTTAATGTCAACGGGTGTCTCATTTGGTTTTCTGATTTATTCCTTTTGGGAAATTAGAAAAACTGCCTCTAAATTGAACCCATGACTTATTTTTCCTGTGACATAAACGATCCATGGATGACAGCTAAACTCTTTCCTTTTGACTATTCTCCTTATCAAAAGCTTTCGTGATTACTTGAATTGGCAGCCGCAACATCCCTGATAGATCATTTGTGTTTTTCACAAATTTGTATGTTTTCTATTCCATTTGTTGAATGTTTGGTGAATGCATCCTATGGTAAAACATAGTCTCTGTCATCAAAGAGGCTTAATTCACGGTAGTTACTGTAATTGTTACTTAGTTGTTACAAAGATGTTTAAACAAGCTAACTGTGTGATAGGACAGTTTTGGGTTCAGTTACATATAAAAAATGAGGCTTGAAGTCCTTTATTGGAAAGGATCAAGCTCTGAATTTTAAATTGCAAAGGATATGGCTTTTCTTAAGCCTGGAAATTAGAAGAAAAGGCAAAACCAAGGGTTCTTTTTAAGATCCTATTGAAAAAATTAAATAAATCCCCAAGGTTCGCCTTGTTTGGGAGTGAGCAATGTTCTAAAACCAGACACCTATTCCTGTTTCCTCTTGATCTAATTAATAAGTGTATTTCTTTGTCTCATGTTCAGGTTTATTTTTGACTATTAGTAATGAATATCAAATTAACTGAGATCATCTTTCTTTGCTCAGCTTTGCTTTTCGGCAACTCAGCTGGTACCCTAGGCTACACCTGAAAAAATGATGGGAGCTGAAATACAGGACCACAAATACAACAATAGACCTTTTCCAAGGGCAATAAATAGGCTTTCCTTAGCATTCAGCATTTGGAAACATGCTCATTATTTCAGCTAGATGAAAAATGTACAGGAACCCGAAAACATAATTAGGCAGAGCATAGAGCAAAGCATTTATAAATATGGTGGGTGAAAACAATGGAGATGATTTTGAGAAACCTGATCTAGCTGGTCTCCCTCACCAGACAAAATAGTAATTAACAACAACAACAAAAGAAAGCAGACTACATAGAGGGAACTGTTTCACTTTCTGCAACATGCCCTGGCTCCAAGAGCATTAAGCACTTGGGATACCCAGTATCTGAATAATGTAGCCTTTTATTATTCCTGGTTTCCTTGACACGGGGCAAAAATTACATTTCAGATTCTGCTCTATCTCTTGCATCTTTGTTATAAATTGTCCCCAGATTAGTGTCATTAATCATATTTTGTAGACAAAGAAATGAGATACACAGCAAGGAGTGATTTTTTTTTTTTAGATTTTGAAAAGTTTGGGAGATAAAAGTAAAATTTTATTTTACCAGTTCCTGGTTCCTACCGATCTTTCAAGAAAATGTACTCAGTAATTTACAAATAATTGGAGGAAAAACAATAATAAAATAGGAAAATGGCCTCATTCTCTGTTAGCTTTTCTTTATTCATAATGAAATTGCTAATAATTTATTATCATCCCTTACTGCTGTTTAAGGTAATGCATTTATTAGAAATATGTTTTTAAGGAGAAAATTATGTAGAGCTGACTTGAAGATATAGTCATACAATTTGGTGTGAGTGAAATAATAGTTCCGTGTTTGTATTTTATATCAAACATCCTTCATTATGGAAACTATCTAAAGTCAGAGTCTATGCTTCAAGTACCGAGGCTATATGCAAAATTCTCTATTTCCCACAAAAAGTCTGCTTTCCTCTTCTCCTTAAGGATTGTACATTGGTGGTGGGAATGAATTTTGGGCCCTAATTCTCTACTAATCTGCAATATAAGTGATGTAAATGAGACTACCAGTTTTAATGGATGGCCTTTTGCTACACTATTTAGAAATGATGGCTTTATCTGGGTTGATGGACACACTTTACCTTAAACTGTACAAAGGCAATTCATGTAACTAAAACATTTGTACCCCTGTAATATTCTGAAATAAATTTTTAAAAAAGAAATGATAGCTTTAAAAACAATGACCTACCAAAGTAGGTTTGCAAGACAGAAAGATAATTCTTTAGGGCAAAGAAATGAAGAGGGAACAATAAACCAGGGAGCCAGCCTGTGAACTGATACTGAGTAATGCATGTCTTATGCGTAATTGGAGGCTGATACATACTGCCTGCATGCTTAGGAATAAAAAGCTGGAAACGAAATATTAAAAATTGATCCCAAGTGGCTAAAGAAGGGTATACCAAACCTCGATCTAGTAGAAGGAAGGACATGAGAAAGATTAGAGCAAGAATTAATGAACTAGAGAATAGAAAACCAAAAGAGAAAAGCAGTGAACCAAAAGTTACTTCTTTGAAAGATGAACAGAATTTAGCTAAATGGACCAAGGGGGCGGGGGGGGAAAGACAGTACACTAAAATATAAAAACGAGGAATGAAAGAGGAGACATTACTACTGACTTTACAGAAGTAGGAATCATTACAAGAGAATACCGTAGATAACTTGATGCCAACCAATTAGATAACTTAGACGAAATGAACAAATTCCTAGAAAAACAAACTACGAAAGGTGACTCAAGGAGAAATAGAGAAGCTGAGTAGCTATATGCTGAGTAAAGAGAGTGCATTAGTCATTTAAAAACTTCCCACAAAGAAAAGCTCAGGTCAAGATGGTTTTTGATCCACTCTGACAATCTGTGTCTTTTAATTGGTGTATTTAGACCATTGATGCTTAAAGTGATTACTGATATAGCTGGATTAATATCTACCATATTTTTTAGTTTTCTATTTGTCATCCTTGTTCTTTGTTCATGATTTCATCTTCCACTATTTTTATGCCTTTTTTGGTTTTGATTGAGCATTTTATATGATTCCATTTTCTCTCCTTTCTTAGCATATCAGTTGTACTTGTTTTAGAACTTCAGTGGTTGTCCTAGAATTTGCAATACACATTTAAAACTGATCCAACTCCACTTTCAAATAACACCATATCTCTTCATAGGTAATGAGAGTACCTTATAATATCTAATAATAACAAAATAATCCTAATTTCTCCCTCTCATCCCTTGTACTATTGCTCTATTTAATTTTACTTATACATAAACCTATATATGTAAATAAATATACACAATTGAAAACATTCTTGCTATTATTTCGAACACTCCGTTATCTGTTAGATCAAACAAGGATAAGAAAAATAAGAGTTTATCTTTTACCTTCACTTATTCCTTCTCTGATGCTCTTTCTTTGTGTAGATCATAGTTTCTGACCTATATCATTTTCCTTCTCTCCAAAGAACTTCTTTAACATTTCTTGTAAGGCAGGTGTACTGGCAACAAATTCTCTCAGTTTCTGTTGGAGACAGTCTTTATTTCTCCTTTGCTTTTGAAGTATAATTTTTCAGGGTATAGAATTCTAAGTTGGTGGGATGTTTCTCTCAACATTATAAGTATTTTACTCCACCTTCTTCTTATTTACATGGTTTCTGAGGAGAAGCTGCATGCAATTCTTATCTTTGCTTCTCTATAGTAGGGTGTGTTTTTTCCTCTGGCTTCTTTCAGAATTTTTTCTCCATAGCTTGAAAATGATATGCCTAGACGTAAGTTTTTTGGCATTTATCTTTCTTGGTGTTCTCTAAGTCTCTTACATCTGTGGTTTAGTGTGTGACCTTAACTGGGGGCAATTCTCAGTCCTTATTCCTTCAAATATTTCTTTTGCTTCTTTCTCTCTTCCCTTTCCTTCTGGTATTCCCATTATATGTATGATGTTGCACCTCTTGTAGTTGTCCCACAGTTCTTGGATATTCTGTTCTGAATTTTTTTCCACACTTTTTTCACTTAATTGTTTAATTTTGGAAGTTTCTACTAAGATATCCCTAATCTCAGCTGTGTCTAGTCTACTAACAAGCCCATCAAAGGCAAACTTCATGTCTGTTACATTGGCTTTTTTATCTCTAGCATTTCTTTTTGTTTATTTCTTAGAATGTCCATCTCTCTGCTTAAATTGCCTATCTGTTCTTACATGCTGTCTACTTAATCCATTAGAGCCCTTAGCATATTAAACATAGTTGTTTTAAATTCCTGGTCTGATAATTCCAATATCCCTGTGATACATGAGTCTTGTTCTGATAATTGCTCTGTCTCTTCCAACTCAGCTTTTTGCCTTTTAGTATATCTTGCAATTTTTTTCTTAATAGTTGGACACTATGCACTGGGTAAGAGAAATTGCTGTAAATAGGTGGAAAAGGTGAGGTGGGTAGAGAAGCTTTCTATAGTCCTACAATTACATTTCAGTCTTTTAGTGAGCTTGTGTCTCTGGATTGTGAACTTCACACATGCTCCTCAGGGTTTTTTTTTCCTCACATGAACACAGATGTCTTTCCATTTATTTAAATCTTTAATTTTTTAGTAGTTATTTCTAGTTTTCACAGCATACATTTTACACTTGTTTTATTTGTCCCTTAGTATTTTATTTTTGATGCTATTACAAATGAAATTGCTTTCAATTTTCATTTTCAGGTTGTTCATGCAAGTTGTGCTGATTAGTTTTATGTGTCAACTTGAATGGGCCATGATATGCCCAGATACTTGGTTAAACATCACTCTGGGTATGTCTGTGTGGGCATTTCTGGATGAGATTGACATGCAGAATTATCCTTTGATCTGTCTCTGTCATTGCTTTTAAGGTGCATATGTCACTGTGAGTCAGAGACATTTAGAACCAGTATTTTATTTCATCATTTTAATGAAGAAGCAACAATGGAATATCATTCAGATGTTCCCATTTTAATCAATTTATAAATTACATGTATGCGTATTTATATTCCTTTAAAAGAGTAGCACTCATGGATTTATTTTTTTGGTATGCACTGTTTGATTCCTTGTGGAGTCCCAAGAGCACAGTGCTGTAATAGCACACCTGAAAGCATTTTATGAGTTCCTGTTTACCTGCTCTAGGAAGAAACTATAGTTTTCATTATTAGAGTTGCAATAGTTGCTTCTCAAAAGATAAGTATACTATTTTGCTGAGTTGGGCCATCAGTGGAAGGTAAGAACATTCATCTTGTAACCAGCTTTAATTTTGCCAACTTTAGTCAGATCCTTTAATTAATGGCTGGAGAATCTGCTTTATCTTTTAAAAGGACAAAATCTAATTGTGGTTCAAATTAAACAGTCTAATGAAAGTGACCACAAAGCAATTGATCAAAACTAATGGGTAAACAGTTTTGCTTTTGTTAAGTAAACCTCTTGTTTGTTTAGCATAAATACCTTAAGGGGCTTAACTCAGGTTATTGATGTATCAGAACCTCTTGAGGAAGTATAGCCAATTATTGCTGAAACTATTTTTAAAAGGGGAATTGAACTTTTAAAAAAAGCATACTTCCTCACTTTCATATTCAATAAATATTTATAACATTTCTAATATATGCTGTCTGCTGGAGATTAAAAAAAGGAAAATATACCTCATGACAAGAGATGGTAGAACAATGAAAATGAAAGCAGTGAATGCTGCCATCTTGAAATGATTGTTTTCAGTGAATTCTATTTATGTTTTTCTTTTAAAAACTCCTAACTTTTAACTTATTAAAAATTGTACTTTTTATTAAATAGTATAGTATATTGATTATTGTTATATTTACAACTATAGATGATAATAAGCACTATTATTTATTTATTATAATATTTATGGCAAGGAATCATTTGAAGGTCTGGCAAGTTCGTAACACTGGAACTTGAATTGATAGGATAATTTTCCATACTTCCCTTTCTCTCATGTATAAGTCCCTACTTTCTACCTCATTGTCACCACCTTCAACATGGTAGTTAGAAGAAATGAATGTCTAACAGAGCCATTCAAAATTCATCCAAGATCAATTTTGGGGAGAGGATGCTAAAGGACAGACTGTGTGATGGAAAACTAACAATTTTATAATGCTGTGCTTTTCTGTAAAATAGGAAAGACTATCTCCTTTCTTGAAAGTGTTTTATGGAAATATGAGTGACTATTCAGAATGTTTTTTTTAAAATGACAATTTTGTGCATCCCATTTTGTGTATCCAATATTCTGAACTGAAAGTATCTAAACTGACTCATTGTACACAAGTAAAATCACCATATAAAAAGGCTGTATTTTATATTTAGATGAATAGATTTTAATTGTAAGGAATAGATGATGATAGACTCTATTTGGGAGAAAACCAACAGTAACAAAAATATGAGAAAGAAAATACAAAATTAAAAATGGCAGATTGTTTTCCATATAAACACATCTTCAGAGAAAAGATTTATACTGGTTTTAAGTATTTCTTAATGAAGGAGATGGCTGTTGTATATCAACGGACACCTTTATGAGAGCACAAAGACAACTAACAATGGGAGAAAATACTTGCAAATCATATATTTGATAAGGGTTAATATTCAGACTATATAAAGAATTCCTACAACTCAACGGTAAAACGCAATCAACCCAATTCAACAATTGGTAAAATACATGAATAAACTTTTCTCCAAAGAATATGTAAAAATGGCCAATAAGCACAGGAAAAGATGTTCAATATCACTAGTTATTAGGGAGACACAAGTCTAAACCACAATGAGATACCAGTTCACACCCATTAGGATGGCTATTACCAAAATAACAGAAAATAACTGTTGCTGAGGATGTGGAGAAATTGGAAATTTGGAGCATTGTAGGTAGAAGTGTAAAATAGTGCAGCCATTGTGGAAAAAATCTGATGTTTATCAAGAAATTAAACATAGAATTACCACTCGACCTAGCAATTCTACTCTTCACTATACACTCAAAAGAACTGAAAGCAGGAACTCAAACATATACTTGTATACCAATATTCATAGCAGCATTATTCACAATAGCCAAAAGGTAGAAACAACCCAAATGTCATCAACACATGAACAGTGCGATGGTTACTTTTGTGTGTCAGTTTGACTGGGCTAAGGGATACCCAGATAACTGGCAAGAAATTATTTCTAAGTGTATCAGTGGGGCTGTTTCTGGAAGAGATTAGTGTTTGAATTGGTAGACAAAGTAAAGAAAATCCATCCTCACCAGTGTGGGTGGGCATCATCCAGCCATTTGAGGGTCCATATAGAACAGGAAGTGGGAGGAAAGGCAAATTCTTTCTTCTCTTGAGCTGGGACATTCATTGTCTCCTGCCCTCAGACATCCAAGCTCCTAGTTCTCAATCCTTTTGACTCTGAGACTTAAACCAGCCCCTCCTGCACCCTGCCCCTCCTGGTTACGTCATTGGCTCCCTGGTCCTCAGGCCTTTGGATGCAGACTGAATTATACCACCAGTTTCACTGGGTCTCCAACCTGCAGATGGAGTATCGGGGACTTCTCAGCCGCCATAACCATGTGAGCAGATTCCCATAATAAATCTCCTCTTATGTATCTATATGTAACCAATTGATTCTGTGTCTCTGGTGCACCCTAACACAATGGATCAACAAAATGTAGTATATACATATAGTGCAATATTACATCCTTGAAAAGGAATGAAATTCTGACACATTACAACATGACGGACCTAATTTTCAAGATATCATGCTACGTGAAATATGACAGACACAAAAA